>JAODUP010000158.1:592500-600000 GCA_025642065.1 Paralvinella palmiformis
AAAATGTAATAAAATCCTAACATGATATGTGTTACTTATTTAAATAAAACGCCTTAAATCGCCTTAGAGTAACCTTCTTACAGGTTATATAGGGCGCTATATAAATTTTGTATATTTTATTATTATTATTATTATTATTAAAACACGATCCTATCGTAATTTGATGTGGCAACAACAGACCATGAGCTCCAGAGAAGATTATATCATAATGACAGGTGGTCAGAACTATAAACATATTGATAATAACAGAAGCAACGGTAACAACAACAGGGTCAGCAGCAACAGCAGCAGCAACAACAACAACAACAATAACAACTGGTGAAGAAGGCTAGTAATTATCACACAGCAATCTAGCTTACATCATTGGGTGGGCGATAATAGGGAGAGAAATTGGCGTCCGTATTATGTGTAGTAATGGGATAGTTTCGCCAGGACATTATTATACCATATTGTACGAGTGCACGCTCGTACTCATACCCGTGCGCGCATGTGTGTGTATATATGTGTGTAGGGGGGGGGGGGGGCTCGTGTGCCCGCTTGTGTTGGTTCTCTTTTTTAACCTGTGTGTATGTATGTGTGCGTTTGTGTGTGTTTGTGTGTGTGTGCGCGCGCGCGTGTGAACTGTGATGATGGTGAGATTGATGGATGGACGGATGGAAGTACAGAATCTGGGAAATACGGACCGAATAAAAGGAAATAAGGAAAAAAGGGAACATAAGATTAAGAAAAGTAAATTACAAATATCGCGAGATTAAGATCCAGAAGGTTATTTGGAGAAGAGATTAAAAATAGACGATGTTGAGATTAAAGTAAACGTTACATTATAGCAATAATAAATAGAACCTTAGTATAGCTAGTGGTAGCCTAGAATGAAGATATTATTCAGCCTTGTCAGCTGTTTACGTATATTCCGATGATCATGTTTAGCAAACTCCATATATAGGCTGATAACTAACGGGGCTGATGATGCTTAACCCAAATACGGTTACCTACCATACTTTCCTTATGAGAGATAATAGCTTATAATGTGCTGCCGCCCAGTATATGCCACACTAATAATATCAGCGGCTATTACTCGGAGTATAACAGGTTCGTGGCGCTGCACATAAACTGTATTCGTGGCCAAGGCAAGTGTCCAGGTTATACACGCTAACTGACTTAGAACTACAGTATAACAGCATCTCTAGATCTACGACGGTGTATGCTGATTATAGTAACAACTATATCTGCTCTCCCATGCACCTTACCGTGGATGAGTATCGATGTCTCGGCAATATGACAACATATACCAAAATTAATTCAATCGACGTTTATATTATCTTTTTCCCAAGGATGACTTTACATCCGTCAAGAGGCAACAGTTCTGGTTTGCTTAAAATCGGGGACGAAGAAATTGACCAACTTCTAATGGCTCAGAATTCGAGACTAGAAATTACGCGTCGCCAGAAGATGATTCTTGGGGAAACGTCAACAAAGACGACGAACGGTTTCTAAAAGTCGAGCCAACCTTACAATAATTGACAATTTCTCTGCGTTATGAGTCCTATCTTATGACACTGACTTGTAATCTGCAATTAAAATTATTTTCTCCTTCATTTTTTTGATGATCTATTATCGTGTAGAGACGAGCCTTCTGTCCAAGTTTAGCAATGACATCCTGAGAAAATTGCATCCGCACAGCGAGCCACCATTTAGCGTCATAACACGGAACGATCTAAAAATGGCCACATTTCGAATGCTCGGGGGCTGGAAATAGTGCCAAGATGAGGCGATGTATACGTACTGATGTTGAGTGCAAACTGAGGGGGGGGGGTTCCAGGCAAACGTTCATTTGTGGCAGTAATGTGTGTGTGTGTGTGTGTGTATGGGGGGTTCTTTTACCACTGACCCACGAACGTACACACACAAACACACACACGTGCGCGCGCACACATTTCGTTTCAGCAGAACATTCCTTTTATGTGTTTATTTTACTGGCTGTTAAGCATCGTTCAACTATTTCCCTCGAATATTGCGGTGTTAGAAATAACTTGATTAAACCTCTATAGGGGTCGACATGAGTTGACCCTCGGACCTACGTACAAGTGACGACAGATTCTGACGTCTTAACCATCGAGCTTCCCCGAAAAGCAGCCGAATCGGTGGTTTATGGTAGTAATGATATCAGTCGTCTGATTATGTGATACGGCCAAATATGTAACTGGAATGGCTAATAAACCGAGAACTAGCTGAGGTGGATGATATCTCCTGAGCTATTAATAGCCTTCCTTCTGTTGGGCTAATGCGGCGTCGAGCGAGCAACTAAACGCACTAAACGGACTAATTCGGTCAGTCTTTCGCCGACGCTGCATCCCGGATTGTGTGCGAGAACAGACAATCTGTTCACGAACACCTGACGATGTCTTAACACCTGAATACTGATGTTTTAATGTTATGCCGTGTTAGACAGCAAGACGTCTGTTACTGACAAACTACGGGCCATTGTGTTACCTGAAGTGTTCTGCGATCTAATGGCATTATCGTCATATAACACCGGAGACCGCTTTGTTGATCTAGATAGGTACGGTAATTACTACGGGTAGGTATGCATCTCCAGATTGGATAATTGTCTCCGTATAATTATTCAAAGTGGGACAGATGAAAGCTTCTCTTAGCTGAATCCGGCTTTCCAATAAGTAATCCAGGCACTCTTTAGAGGATGCTACCCCATTGTGGCACGACGAAGGAGAATATGCTGGCTGTCGATTGGTAGATATATATTGCGCATTAATTCATATAATATAACCGAGTATTCGATTATGGACGGTTGAACGGTCCAATTATTTCAGTCGATTTCAATTGGCTTCCCTGCATTACTCTAGCCCAGCATCTATCTCTTTACACATTCATGTCACGGATTATTATTTGCGCCTATAGTTTCAAATGAAAACACGAATTTGCCGTTTCATTCCCTGATGTTTTGAGGGAAAAGAAACCATACACACCGTGTCTAGCTCAGATGTTGTTGTTTTTTTGGTTTTGTTTAACCTTCAAGCAGAACGATTTAATTACAGACTTCTAACACTGCTTGGTCGTGAATTTTAAAGCTCTAAATTAGCACCTACAGAATGGTATACGCTTTCTTAAAATCAACGGTCAGAGGTCCCGTCGTGATATTGCCCGAGCTTCAGATACCTTCATCACCTTGATATTTGACGCTGTCGAGACACCTGTCAGGTGTAATCTTCTTATTTGGCCTGGGCTGGGGAGGGGGGGGAGGTGTCCGACACGAAGAGAAAGAATAGCGGGGGGGGAAATTAACGCCAAAGCACGCAGTAAGACCAACCTGTCACAGGTAGAGCACGGTGTTTTTAATGTCACCGACACGGAGACTCACGCTATCAATTACAAGGCAGAAAGACGACACCTCTCCAGTCCGGAGACTTTCTAAGACGATCCCTGAATGTCAAGACGTCCGCCCGTTCCGACCAGTCACCTTCTTATCCCTGATTAAAGATAAACGTATTTTGAAGCCCGAGGAAGCCCAACTCATCCGAGTGTCGAGACAATATCCAGCGCCAAATCTACATCCTAGAGCATTGTTCAGGACGACGTTAGTTACGGCGTGAAGTGTGAAATTTCTAATTTGTTTTATCCCATCAGCGAACGAAACATCTTCCACCTTTAACACACGCTCAGACCGGTGTTGTTTATAATGACAATTCCATTACAACGCTAACAATCTGAAAGCCAGTGAAGGACTAGATAAAAGGGACGATCGAATTGTTACATCCTTCGATCAGATATTCAGTGACGTTTGTCAGATATAACGGGAGTGGTCTGTTAATAGTGGACTTTCAACACAAAGGGGAAGCTCTCATTCACCACTTTATATATTATCGATTAAACGAGAGCACGACTTCTCGAATTCCGGCGAAGGTTCATTTACTTTGCTAAACGACATAAACCACACGACGCACACATCCAAAAACCGGACGTCCTCTTCCCAAATCCCACATTGGAGACTTTTCAAACAAGCCGGATTGTCCCCTTTACGAGTAGCCCGATGCTAAGAACCGAGCCCGGACCATTTCGCGTTTCATGGTTGGCCAAATACATCGCTCTTCCCGTAATCCACCGTTAACCAATAGCTACAAAACATGGATTGTCCAGTCGGCCGCAGGAGGAGGCTGGCTTATCTGATCTCTTAAAATAGGATTCCATTACAGTAACAGCAGAAGAAGGATTTCTAAATCATCAAATGGACATGGTCCCGAGCTGTGAATGGATGGTGGCAGAAGATCGTTAAGGAGACACGAACCGATGGCCAAGTCGATACGTTATGGAGATAGTCGATAACTAATCGATGTCGCCGACAATATACAACGTGAGGAATCAATTAATTAAGGTCGATCTGCAGAACAACGAGAAAGTGTTTGGGTAGCATATTAAATTACTCACCGTTGGCATTTATACCCAGTATTGACTACTATCTCTATTATCAGCAGAATATTCCATTCTTTCACCGATGTCATCCGTTATCTAGCTGCAAGAACTGCCCTCTGAAGTCCATTTAGCTATTCTACTTACACATACAGAGATCTGTCGAGCATTTCAAGTCTCATACTTTGCCGGTGGAATAAAAACGCATGCATAATTCATTAGACAGAGTTTAACCTGTTGCATCATCGCTCAGACCGATTACCAAGTATTCAATTACAGGTGTGGGTCTGGAGACAATTGGCACTAAATGGATATCCGGATAGGATTACAAACGATAAGTGAGGCCAAACTCGGCATCTATGCATCTTGGTTTTAGTTGTTCGTGGTCCATGTGTAGCAATAGTTGTTCTTAGCAACTCGACGTTCTGTCCGACTGAAGACCGTTAATCACTTTACGGTCGCTGCCTGCATCCATTAATTACCCGTAAGAGTATAATTCATCAAGTCTGTACTTACTGATGATGATGATGATGATGGTCATCAGACAGAGGGGACATGATGGATGACCGATAAGAAGCGGATTCTAATGGTGGATACTAACCAAGTTACTAATGTAGCATCTTGCCACTTAACAACTACGACCAATAGCCATAAGATCTGAGAAATTTATGGTGTTACTGGCCTGAGTCGGTAGATTTGGTTCTCGTACAACTTAGGTCGAGTTTAGCCGATTTTAGTTGTTTAGCCTCGGGACTGGTAGCACTTGGAATAGACGGCCGAGGGCGACTAGCTAGGGACAGATTGCACAAACTTAAGTATGACTGCGATTCGAACCCATGACATGAAAATTTGCAACGCAATGGTCTAACCACTGGACCACTGGAGCGCTCCCTCGTAGACGTTAGGTAGCATTGTGTTATGCATATTGACTTACCACTCAAATTAAGGGGGCACATTCATAGAGCAAAGATCATACGTTAAAATTAAATTCCTTGCGAGGAATTTCCTAAGCAAATATGCGACCATTACACGAAAATATGCTTAAATTAGCTAATAAAATAAGAGCTTTGCAATGGGTGCAGAATTGTATTATTCTAAACGACTTAAGTTTTTGTATAATATATAGGGAAGTCATTTTAATTATTTGTCGATTACAGCATTATGAATCAACAAGATTAATTAAGTTGTCATCAAACGGAATGACCAACTAGCCCGATCCTTGTAGACGTTATTCATCCAGTTATGATAATTATCAACAGTGAAATATCAGCAGTTATGAATATTGTCATATCAGATGTCGTTGAACTCGATTTTCGTATACATGATGTTTAACAATGTGGAATCAAAGACGAGTTAGTGAGTGAGTGGTTTGTTAGCTTTATCCACCTGAGATATATGGTAGAGAACGACTGCATGGAAACACATCCCACAAACGCACTTATTAATCGGATTTGAAACCAGAGCTTGGATTCTGCACGGCAATGTTCAAACAACTATGTTATCGGAGCTCAGTTCTATATGCGTAATCAGACAGATACGTATGAGCAGACATACACACTTACCTACATACATACATACACACATACATACACACATACATACATACATACATACATACATACATACATACATACATACATACATACATACATACATACAACACACACACACACACACACACACACACATACATACATACATATATACATACATTTATTCATACAAACATCCATACATAAAACCACACATGGTCCAAACATGTTGCAATTATTTCCACATCTTATTCCACTTCTCCAAAAGACCCAACTATTATACAACACGGAGACGCTTCTCTGGCAATTTATTATTTACCCCGCTATATTAGGTGATGTACGCAATGGAGTTGACGAGGACATGGATCCTTGTTGCCATTCCTAGGTACCTAACCCACCCACAATAAACGATGTCCTCAACAACAAGTCTTCGTTTAACACCAAGTCGACAAATGAATAAAGGAGCCAGAACGTCTTGTCTTTTAGCGCTCTACTTTGTCGAATTATTGATGAACTTAGCCCCAAAGCGAGACTACTTCAGACTGCATAGCTGAACATTCGGGGTCTGATGCTGAACGTCAGACCATCGTATCTCTAAACAATTTCTCTTCATCTTTATTCATGTGCCCACATCGAAATAGATCAAAGGCGAATGGACACCCTGCTTAAATTATCCTTTAATGATCGTAAGCATCAATTCAAAGTACGGTAAGTTCCTTGTTATTGTGCAATTAAATAAAATACCATCTAGATCAGTAGCCCACCTGACTAAGTAAGCTACTTCTCAATTCCTTCCAGCCGGTGTCCGTGTTTTATCTTTGTCGATGATGAAGAATGGACTGCCATGTAATTAACCCGACATAAATCGACTAATCGACTAATGGTTTTATTTGGCTTGTTCAAAGACCAATTGAACAGAGGTAAATTCCAAACATTGATTGCTATATTGCATAACATTATTTGGGTTTGGTGGTGCTTGGTGTAGAATTCCAATGTGTTTCAGTACGTTTGTATATTTGGGTTTTTGATATATATATATATATATATATATATATATATATTATATATATATATATATATATATATATATATATATATTAATTTACTGTCCTTAACGTAATTTACTTAACTCACGCAGAAAGATTTAACAATAACAAAAAGCATTCGCCTAATATATCTGTCTTCTGCATATAAATGTTGTTTCCCAAAACATTTCATGGTGAGGCTAGTTCATCCTGGCTACGAGGCGTGGGGGTCTATTTGTCATGCAAATTATGAAAACGATATTTGCCGGAGACAAATCGAGCAGAAATGGAACAGTTTGCGCTCGCTAGGTACCACGGGTTGGAATCGGCTTGTGAACTAGTTAGAGGGTCGTCCGCTAGATGTCCTCGTAATGCCAACCGCATCCAATCAGCGGGCGGAGGTGAAAGGTTAATGTGGTTCTTGCGGCAATCAAACGAGAATGAGGCAGAAAGGGCTGTTTCTGATTCGATTATGGTAATCAGCGACGTGAACGGCGTCAAGCTGCAAATGATTCTCCAAC
>JAODUP010000158.1:602500-620000 GCA_025642065.1 Paralvinella palmiformis
TCCTCTCTTACGTTGTCCTTTCATTAATTTGTTCCATTTCCTCGACGGCCGTTCTCCAGAAATAGATTTGTCCCTGCTACGTAAATGATTCTTCTCGTCATTATGGTACCTCAACGTCGACGCCGATGTAGAGATGAAGAGGAAATGAAATCGAGTTAATATTTCGCCGAGGATAAGCAATCGGGGAAGTTTCGGATAACTACGATAAGATGATATGATGAAACATCGTTGAATCGGGAATTAAAGCTCCCGAAAAACATCGATAATCTATTCGGTCGGAGCGACTCGAGAAATATACGTCTGTTCACGGGGGGAGGGGGGGGTGATTGATACGTGATGACGTCATCGAATAGATATCCGATAAATAAACAATGTTGAGAAGTGACCGGTCTCCGGTTAAGGCTTATGTTGTCCGAACTAAGCGGGAGATGAATGTAAGACGGGGTAAGGAGCCGTCTTGGAGAAATCTTTACACTTCGAGGCGATGGACATTAGTCTGCGTTAGCGAGGACTCGCGGCCAGCGTGATCGTCAGAGATGGAACTAAAGTGTCCTTTATGTTGTCCGTGTAATGAATATTTGATGTCGGCCGAGCTATAGATTGTATTCTCTGTAATATGAAATGTATTAATGCCGTTCTAGGGCTAGATTTTAAGGCTGGCCCAGTGATGGTGACAAGGCTGATAGGGGCAGTCTTAAAATAGAACTAACCCGAACTGAACTAGTACACCGTTTGGAATTCCTGATTTCGGATAGGTGTTACATACGTAAACATACTTATGGCGAATAGAGGAAAGTGTGGACGAATTGCTGCATACATTCATACTTATATTTCAAGCATGAACGTGGTAAATCAGTATTATTAAACCAGTTACCTGTATAGTAATAATATCACCATTAAATAGAAAAAATACGAGACAGTTCTAGAAATACTTTATGGATCTCGTGATACGATGCACAAACAGATTAAGGTGAACAGTGATTGCCGACACTTGACGCTGATTTGTACGCGACGGCAAATGTCATAAGGTTATTAACCGAAGCGAGAATATTCTCTATTGAGCATAGTAGGAAGTATTAGATTTGCCATAAATATACAGGTATATGTGGGGAGAATACACTGTAATTATAGAGGATCACCAATGTCAGCTCTGTATTGTATTAGCTTAAGATTATACCCAGCTTAATCTCCCATCTTACCTATTCAAATGAGTATATTACCAGGTGGACATCTTCATAATAACCTCATTTCATTGTCTGTATCATTGGTTTCGTTCTCATCGCTCTGTCAGATTAATTACAGAATCAATCCACTGTCCAGACATATACAATACATTATGTCGTGCACAAAGGTACTATATTATCAATTAGACCAACTAATTGTCTCCCTATAATCATCATCACAATATGAATTAGTTGAGCCGGGTTACCTCGGCGACTTATGGCGCAGGTATATGCTAAGATGCTCAATATAATTATTGCAGCCAAATGTGATTATCGAAATGTCATATACCCACCCAAGCACATTAAGGGAATAACAAATATTTAATTATAATATATTATCCGAGGAGGGCGTGGAGTTTTCCACATATCCCTCTCTTATCTCATACGTATGTGAATAGAATTAGAATTATTTATATATTTAGGACATAATATGCGTAGCATGACCAGAACCAAGTAAGTTTAGCGACAAGTGAGATAATAAAATCAGAAACTCAAACTAGACTGGGTAGGTTTGGGAATAAGCGTCCATAATCTATCTTTCTCAAATTTACCACAATATACTATTCATATATATATATATATATATATATATATATATATATATATATATATATATATATATATATATATATATTATATATAATTGATATACAAACGCAAACATATACACAACAGTGTTTATAATCTTCTGCGGCACAACAAGAAGAAACTCAACATGTAAAAGATATTATAATACATTTTAATGGAAACCTGTCTCCAAACATAACAGTCCCCCCTTTCTTACATCGTCTAACAGTGAACATTATTGCAAAACCTACTGCATAACACTTGTCCTCTCTGTTGATCATTGCGCCTATGCTCATCATATATTTCCACTGACTATCAGAACAAATACCGTAGAATTGTGAAGAAACTTAGTCGAAATGAAATGCTAATCTTTCGCCCGGTTGTACTCCACGATTCGTTGTTGGCGATTACAACCTCAATGTAACACGTCAGACTCTCATATCTACATAAACCCCATAAACTAACCAGATCGGAGCTAATAAACGACAAACCAACATCGCGACAGCGAAATCAAATTATATGCAAACTAAATATAAAATGGAATTGAACATACATAACGAGAAGATAAGAAGATGAGCTGACGATGAGCAATTTCTAAAATAATTCACTTTACACGTTTACGTTATTATTGAGAATGTCAAAGTGACACGTCACTTTCGTTAGGTCAGGATATTCTAATGACAGCTAATAACGGATGATTGTCTTGTCATCGGTATGAAGATATGACCGTCCTGGATAAAAACCGCCTGGACAAAATCCCCTGCTCCAAAAACAACTACCACGTAACACAGTTGTAAATAAACGATCATCAATATACAGAGAATACAGATTTTAACGATTTGGAAACAGTGTTCACTTCCATCGAATGAGGTGTCCTACTCCCGAAGTGGCTGTTCCAGGAACCCAGATGGACCGAGAGCTGAACATCATTGGGAACTTTTCGACGGTTTTCCAGACGCTGGTATGGGAACACCGCACGAGTGGTCGGATAGTTCACCATGCATGTTCATATAGAAACTAACAAAATACTTACATATTATGAAGTATATTTGACCCGACATATTCACATACATGCTAACAAATTATACTTATAACATAAGGAACATAAACAAATGTAACGTTTCTAATCAATATTGACATACTACATTGTTTGGTATCATGACCAATGATTGTAACTATAAACAGTGGTTTATGTCTGAGAGGTAGTTATCTCTACATTCCTTGTCATTGATACTAGTGTGTCAAGTTTGCAAGCGTAAGGTGATCTATCGCATATACCACCTAGACACAATGTAATCTTCGTTTGATATATATATATATATATATATATATATATATATATATATATATATATATATATATATATATATATATATATTATAATTTCAATAGTATATCCAGAAAAATAAGCTTAGGGAATCTTATGGAGGCGAACCTATTTTAGAAATAGTAGGTTTTATGTTTTATGCCCCCCACACACACACACACGCGCACGCACACGCACGCACGCACGCACACACAAAAGGTGTGTGCATGTATGTGCATGTGCATGCGTACGTGCGTGGGTGTGACACGGGTAGTTAGACATATATTGACAATGAGGTGGATTTCGACATGTTCTCTGCAGTAACCATCAGTAATCCGTCACGATCCAGGCCTACCAGGTGTATTATCATCGGTAGCTCCGGAGACAAGCTTCGACGACGCGAAATCAATTCGTATATATGTAGGTGTGCGTCTCAGTAGTTTTATATTTATATTATAATCTTGTATATTTGTCAGTACACACCTACAGCAAAACCCACACGTTGAAGTTTGACATATCCCTCGATATGCAAATATCTGATAAAGACCACTTAGGTATCAATAGGCCTCGAACACACCTGCATAAATTCCTAATTCTAATCGCATCCTATATTAGAACACCCACAACACCAATTAACAAGCTATCATTTAGATTTATATACAAACATCTAACTCATACTAGTTAGCTACCGATATATACATTTACCACTTACAGCCATCTGGTAGAGGCAGTTGGAGCAGATTGCATGCCATCGGGTATCAAATTTTCATGCCCAGTCGGCAAGCCTCGGGTACCATTTGGGGTTATTTAGCATCACCCCGTTAATAGCGTTGTCCTATAGGAGCGCATGATTGTGCCACTTCACGTGAGCGTCGATGATCCCCCGCAAAACCTTCATTACTCGGTGCGGTAATGTAGTTTTATACCAGGATAACCGGGTCTGGTGCCAGTCTCTCCTCCCGTCAGGCGGACCCCCCCCCCCCCGGTAGCCGTTGTTGTCATTGCCGACCAAATTGGAACATTCACCTTCAACCAACCCGTGCTCTGCCGCTCTATTGGCGAATGTTATTGCAATTTCTGCCGAACTAAGTAGGTGTTTCCTCCTAATGCAGGTGCCAATGTCAACTGTTGACACTTTCAGTTAATAATCTCGCCGTAGGTTGGGTAACGCTGAGTAGGCTTTTCACATAACAATTGTTATTGTTGGTCGCTGTATGCTAAGTAACTATACTGACGTATGGTTTAACACTTAGTATGGCTAAGATGTGTATTAATATCAAAATTAAACTGTATTAAATTGGCTATCTCTGTATCGTGTTATACGAATCACGCGGCCGGCCCCGATATTTCTCTATCTCGTTTTATGTTTCAAGATGCCCCGAGGCAACCCGAGCTGCCATTGAGCTACGGTTTCGAGTACTATTCACGGGGTAATCGCTCTATTCATGGCAAACATAATCCAGTGCTTCTGTCGGCTAGAAGGATCTAACTGTCACGTCAATAGTAGTATCCATGGTATTTGTGCTGAGATGACACGAGATGACTCGTAAAATGATGGGATTCTTGGTGTTACGTATTATCTAGATGATTACCAATAATCACATGCAGACATTCGAATCTGAAATCTACAGTCCAGCTAATAGAGCGCTAAGCCGCAAACATTCAGATCTTGGAGTCGAATCCCATTGCTACCCGGATATGTGGGACTAGGATGAGACCAGAACCATGGCTTAACAAAACACTGACAGACTTATCCTTCTAAACATACCTCCCACAGATGATTTGTTGATATAGCACTCTGTAATCGTGAACCATATTTTAGTAGTGTAGCAAGTGATGTCAATAGTTTGTTTTAAAAAGATAGAAATTTAGAAACTTGTTTAACCGACCCTTCTCTTTCCAATGTTATCCCATTGACACCTTAGAAAAAGCTGTTTAAATGTTGTTGACCTTTCCTTCTTTCGTTTCATTGTGACGCCGTGAACAGGGACGACGGGTTCTCCTAGTTAATGGCATGGGCAAGGAGGCGACATCACATGGTAGATGTCTAACCCGGCTAGACCGCGTGACGTGCGTCATTCAGTATTAGTCTTTGTTATTGTCACGACCTGCCCGGGGCAGGACTAATAGCAATAATAGTCGTCGTCTAGCTGGACGTGCTCCTGTAATCATCGGATAATTATTGTCATCGTGAATAAAATGTCCACCAACATCCAGCACCCGGAGAAGGCTACCATAGTGTATCCGATTACGGCAAACCTATACACGTACATACAGAATCCGACATATATCATTATAAACAACATTAGCAAGTAATTAGACTAGGATTAATCCAGCGATAACTTATGGAAAAAAAGGACATACGCCAATATTCAACGCGTGGCGGACTAAAGGACGAAAGCTGTAAGCAGATTAATACTATGCTCCATATGTTTTATTGTTGGTCTACAGAGTCCCGATTTCGATGTACTCCGCTGTGGCTCGCCGCCATTACACGACGTCATAGCTCAAACCAGCTAACTTCGCTCAACTAGACGCTAGGCCATTGCCATTCCGTCAATAAATGGTCATCTCATGACAGTGACAGGCCGGTAGAGTCAGATAGGTTGACGAAGGGAGGACATTTGTATATACCTGTCTATCTTTCTTTCAATTGCACAATACAGGCAGACAATGATGGGTTTATGTAAACGTCTAAAAATTTATGATTATTAAACAAAAGTTTTGTTATTCATGAAAGGTCTGTCGTACGCGTTTTTCAACTAAATAATAGCGTGTAGGAAATAATGGCTGAGTAGTGATGTGGAGGATTAGAAAACAGGAGGTTCTCGTTTCTAATGCACCAATTGAGATATTGAGCGGTATCTAATAAACACACATAACACACACATACACGTGCGCGCGCACGCATACACACACACGCACGCACACACACACAGACACACATACTTATAGATTTATTTATTTATCCATTCAAAGAGACGGGGTAGATATATAGATAGATAGATAGATAGATAGATAGATCAATAGACAGACAGATAGACATACACAAGCGCACGCACACACGCACACACACACACTGAGAGAGAGAGAGAGAGAGAGAGAGAGTATATTCTCGGGGGAGAAAATGAAGACTTCGGGTTATACACATCCTGAGCGAGGGGGGGTTTAGTTACTAAATAAGGTATTAATCCAGTGAAGATTGAATCTGAACGATTTGACAACAAAATTAAATAGAAATAACAGAAACAAATACACAATATCGTCACAAGTTGATATTTTCTTATCCCCGTCCTACGCCATATTATTTTCTTTACTTCGACCATCCGGCGCAACATTAGTTCCAGCGTCAGAGGCGCAGGTAAGCGAAACAGATTGGACCTCTATAGAGACATAAGTAAATCTTTGTCGCATTGATCAATCCCGTCAGATAGCCGCGTGAAGCAACGTATCACGATCCGGACGTCGATCAGACAGAGGCGTCCGGATTGACGTGCCGGGTTTCTCCGGAACCCGATCCAGTTAACATCTAACGGCTGACGGGTGCTTTGTCATCGGAACAGATTGGAAGAAATCTGATGACGGACGGTTTCGTTTTCTCCAAATCACCCTCTTCGTTCTCGCCGACGACCACGGAATAGCAGAAAGCCAATCAGAAATGGCTGCTAACAGACATGGCGATGGATGAATCAGAAGCTACCAACAGATAACGGGTTAATAAGAGGTACTACGATGACATAAAATAGCTCATTAAAGCTTTTCTCTGTAATGCATAAAGTCGTAACTCATCGCCGAAAGGACAAACGTTGGTTGTCTGATACGTGAGACTTGAGTACAATGGCCGCCTACGATCCGTGCATAGACTCGATGGCACTTTGATGACATATCAACATCCTTGCGCGGCTTCGAGGGTTTAAAACTGTTAGCACGGTTGGCCGCAGAACTTTAGCGCTGGGTTCAAACCCCAGTCAAGTCGGGCTGTGCCTGAAGGTTGTTTCATCCATTACTCCGCCTCGTTATCTTCGGAGGTCGCCCGGCTCATTAACCCCCCCCCCTGGGCAGAAAAGTAGCCGCCATCCACAACAACACTGAATGACCTTTCGGCGTAGACAAGCGTCATCCAGTCCCTCGGCTAGATAACAGATCAAAGGGACTCGCCTAAACAAAACCTCGGTGAGTAAAAAAAAACCCGAACAAAAGTGGAGAAATGTTGATGACATGACTGCCATCTAGACAACATCAATATTGAACATCCGCTAATAAGGCGTTCACGACACTGTGTGCTGTTGTTCGGATCACCGAACGGAAGGTCTCGCCTGTATCACCGAATTACAGACGCCGTGTAACAACACCTAAGGCAGGTTAATTGCGCCGACGAAAGACAGTAATTACTACGTCATCTTAGATGGCCTTTCGCCGCATCCCTTATTCTAGGTTATCGTAAACATGAAACGATCTACCTGTTCCTGGGAGACTCCTATCAACCTTGTTGCAGAACTGGGGCAGAGATGCTTAATAAATGGACTTTCTGGGCAATATTATGCTCATAACCTTTGGTATTTCACTTGAAACCAATTTACGAGAGTGACAAATGTTTTGTGTATCCGAATTTAATGAGTTTAACTAAGGCGCACCTCAGCGTACTTATATAGAGTGTGTAGGACATAAACAAATCCCTCCCTGACAGGTTGTCGTTGGGTTGTTTTCGCTTTAACAAATAACCAATTCTTACTACGTATCTGTACATAATACATACTCTCTGAGAATTAGTTTTATTCCACAGATCAATTCTGCACAATAGACACATCTCGGGGGTACCACTAAGATTGGACCTTAATCTGGAGACAAAGCTAGCAGTGACTAAAGATCAAAGCGGCTTTGACCCTGTGAAGGCATAGAAATCATGTCGTTTCAAAAACTACAGAATTCATGATGTTTTCTTTGGTTAAAATTCGCCAAAAAAGGCGCTTTGTTGGCAAATGGTTTTTCAATTATTATCTCCCCACCATTGTCTGTTGAAGATTATTGTGTGGGAGCGAATGAGTGATAGACTAAATGTATTAGTGAATGAGCGAGTGAGTGAGTGAGTGAGCGAGCGAGCCAGCGAGGATTAACGACACATCGCCACAAAAAGCCATATAGTAACGCCTCCTTTTCGTTGCCTCATACGACATGCAGGTGGGTCAAGCGAACCAGTTCTAAACCAAGAACCATCAGGGGGAGCCTCTTCAGACTAGACAAGCTTACTCCATTAGAAGATCATCCCGTTTGACTTGTCCCCGTACCAGGTGATAAAAAACGCTTTATCCCGAGGGTAGAGATTGTAAAGACGAGATTAACCCCCAGGAGAGAGTCGAGTCCGTAGACGAATGAGTCTTCGATCTGGGCACGAACTACGACATTCGAGAATATATGCCAGGATCTAAATATAGGACAGCTAGCTGTGTGTGATTGGTCCATCGTGGTGTTGACAGTTGGTCAGGTGGAAATAAAACGTTAACAGAGTTGTACTGATTCGTGATGTTTCCAAGAGCAATGCAGCTGGCGTCAGCATGCAGTGATGGATAGTTACTGCGCGAGGTAATTAGTTAGTTAGTTAGTGAGTGAGTGGGTGGGTTAGTGAGTCAGTTAGTCCGTAGGCTAGTCGCTGATAATTAGTCGGTCCCTCATTCGTTAGTGAATTCGTTCGTTTCTTCGTTCATTCGTTCGTTCATTCCGGGGGGGGGCGAAGTGTGACAAATTAACAGTCAGGCGGTTAGGGAGTGGGTGTTTCTCGATTTGATAACAAATTACTGTAGATTAAGTGATATCGTATTCTGTTTTAACTTATCTTCATAAATGCAAAACATCTTTTTGCACAATTAACCAAAATGTCACCTGCATGTGTGTGTGTATGCCAACGTGCATGGGTATATATATATATATATATATATATATATATATATATATGTAAACCTCTAGACAAGTGCATATTAAAGTTCACTGATTGGCAATATCTCTACAAAAACAGCCAACACAGTTCTCATCCGATCCACATCCAGTGTCATGTCAACACTTAAAGATATGTCAACAGCTGGTGTCATGTAAACATATTGTTTGCTAGTCAATAACGTACATAATGGGGATGGCTTAAAGTAACCAGATCAGTAGACAAAACAACAGTTGACACAATGAAGTGGGGGGGGGGCAAATGAAAGTTAAAGTCCTTAAATGTTTTTGATTTCGTTCTAGTAGTATTTTCTGCGCGCGCGCGCGCTCACACACACACACACACACACACACACATATACAAACCCGGTAGAAGTACACGAGCCGTTCATTTCCCGTTAATTAACAGTCGGGTCCCTGAAAAACACTCGTACTTCGAACCGACTGCGGCGTGATGCCGCGGCTCATTCCCGTGCGCCACGCTCCGTCCGACCCCCGGGGCTACCTATCCCGTGGTCGACATTCGTCGCACGCCCATTGTATCCCCGTCCGAACGGGGGCCGTTTTAAAGAACGCTCCACACAACTCGATGGTACTAAGCGCTGGCCATAACACAAAAAGACGGTCTCCAGCCAATTACCGTTTAATATCGAGTGCTAGCGTCTCGGAGACGCGCCCTGATACGTGAGCTGCACCCCGCAGAGAAAGCAATTATTTTCGCGATGAGTGTAAACGCCTCAGAAAGCCGACAACTTAACGACAGCCCCGATGGCTAGTTCGTCGAAGACTTTCCGCGGTCGGGAAACGCGGAACGAATATCCCCGGGAAGCGGGAGAAATGTCGCGTCTCTATAAACTGGCGACGTGTTCTGGCGAGTGGCGACTTCTCTGCTAATCGAATTGGTCGGGGGAAAAGAGCTGATTTATTGTGTTTTTTTCGGACCGAGAACGGGACGGGAAGGCGTTAGTAGCGGCGAGAGATGGACGTGTTAATTACGTTTGAGAGAAAACGCGCAATCACGGGCACGATCCCTCCCTGGGAAGGCTTCAACCAACATCTGGACTCGACATAGGCCTTTATATTAATATTACAGATCAACTCGATATGCCCGGTTCGTCGCGACGAGTGAAAATTCTCAATGTTTAAGGGCTACTCGCTGTTGAACTAAACGCGACAATTTGAGCGAAATAAACAGTACTCAATACTCAGAAGACTAACACGATGTCAGACTCGGCCAGTCACGTCGAGCCGTCCTTGGCTTAGAGGTTCATTAGCGACTCTAGTTGATGCAATAATACGGGCAAACACCACTCTGTTGACTATGGGTTCAACTCCTTTTTGTGCTGTTAGAAGTTCGAAGAGCTTCTATCCCTTGCAAAGGTACACACCGATCAAGATGGAAATGTGTGCCGACGAGAAAAGGCATATTTGATACCTTTGCGAAGTGTTAGGAACCTCTTTAGTAGCATAGAAATTTCGGAATGTGTATACTAGGCACCGTAAAAACCTGGCATCACGACTACTTGCCTCATGGGATCGCGCGTACTTCAGGACAATCTACTTTTGTTCACTGGTAACTCATAGTTTAAGACAGGTATGCCCGTACACGCAAATGCACCCCTATAGCATAATAATTAGAGCATTGCGCTGTGGTCAGGGCACCGTGCTAAAAACGTGAGTTCACGGTTCGAATCCTAGTGCAACCTGTATTTGTGGGACGATCTATATCCGAGTTACTGCTTGAATATATATCCCAGACATGATTGATGCTCACTCACTAATAATAACTAAATCACTCTAAACATATACACATGCAGTGATATATATATATATATATATATATATATATATATATATATATATCTCAACTATCAATCTGATATCAAGATGTCATTTCAATATAATATATCACTTTTCAGGTTTCAATATTAACGGAATAACCGCCTGCAACACGTGTAATGAGACATATAAAGTCTGAGATAAATACATTATATATCTTAATAATTGAAGTTTGCTGTGACAAATATTAGACTTGTAAGAAGATCTGCAACCACAGATTTATATTGTACACATGTTACAAGCTTCCTCAAATGTTAAATTGAATGTGTTGACTTTTCGGTTAGTTTCGATGTAAATTCGCCTTTCCGAAATACCGAATTTACAGGCCAATTCATGCCCAGTTTGCCTGGATGCTATTTCCCGCCACCTGCAGTTTCCACAAAACGTTCCTGTGCCGTATTTCATTATTAGGAAAGCTGTAGGTGACGCGATCTTTTGTGTTTCCGCCGTTAATTGTTGCCATTATCACGACCAGCCCGCCTACCTGTAATACGTCACAGGTGCAATATGGCTGTTTTCTCCTAGGGGGTTATTTCAACAAATCTTGAAATATCATTCAGGTAAAGACGATCTGGGTATCAGTAAGTGGGTCATGTTATGATTTTTATGAGAGAGGGGGAGAGAGAGAGAGATAGAGAAGGGGGTGGGGGTCGGAGTGGCGCACAATCTAAGGCCAGACCCGATATACCAGTTACCTCTACCTATATTCCCCTATTATCGTCTAGCCGTCTTTTGTTACCAATCTGGGCAACAACGAAAACTAAACTCATTCAATAACCCTCTCCCATTGGTTGAGCGGATAAGCGAGGTGATGTACGATGGGATATGGGCATCACTCGAGAGAGAAAGGGCTCGTGGTTTACCTGTGTTCGGTGATAGTTACCTGAGCTACAGCTTATGTCATTATCGGGTATGTGGCCGTTATTTGGATGTGGAGAGATATGGTGAACTACTTCACGTGAACCGACAAAACTATCATAAACCAAAAACCTATGATTCGTCTATAGAATATGACACACACCGCCTCTCTGTCTGCCTCTATAAATATAACGCACGCACGGACACACGCACGCAAGCACGCACATATACACACACGCGCGCGCGCGCGCGTACACACATACATATACATGGCGCGCGCACACACATGGATGCATACACACACGCACACACACACGCACGCAGATACGCACACACGCACGCACCCCTCTCTCCCTCTATAAATATAACGCACACACGCACGTATACAAACACGCATACACACACAGGCTAATACACACACACATACGCACACGCACACACACACAGAGAGAGAGAGAGAGACCGTGTTTGTGCGCATCATCATTATTCCAGAAGACATAATTATATTTCAGTTCGTTAAAAGGTCAACTCAAAACTAAACTGAGGGCCACAATATTTAGTCAGCAAGAACTATATGGGTAGCGTGACTGATAAAAATGCAAAATGTCTCGATTTCGAAGCCAAGTGGCTTCCTGGCGGACCAGCATGTACTGATTGGTTGACTCAATACAAATCAGTACTTAGTTGAAGATGGATGATTTAATTGGGATGAAATGCCTGTAATATTGGCACGAAGAAGCAATAAGCTGCGCACTGGTTTGTTGATACAATATGATTGTACGGGTATAAATAGGAATAGACCTAATTGCCATCTTTTGACAATTAATTAGTACGTTACCTTGAACCGTAAATCATAGTTTTGTCCATACTAATAGAGCTTCTTAGTGTAGGAAGGGAAAATAACGTTCTTTACCCAGGTACTCATTAAACGTTGAGTGCCCCCAAGACACATCCCCGCAAACCTTTAGCTAATAGGAGACCTCTTTATATGAGAGAGAAATGTTTTGGGGAACTCATATTTATCCATAAATCAAATCAGTATTAGCTCAAATGTGGGACTACAGTGACTAGTATACTGTACATAGCGAGCTCTACCTTTATTACGACTTTACGTTCTGGATAGTGACCCGGCTTAGCTTAAAAGGAAATTAATAGAAGGTATATAGCTAGCCGTGTCATCGACCCGGATACTCGGGATACATATCACGGATCTCGGGAAAAGAGGAGGATGTCTCTGGAACCCTCTTTAAGAAACGCCGCTCTACGATAAACAAGACGCTTTAAGCAGTATTCCGTCTAATTACTCATCGGAGTTGATGTACGGTTAGAAGTCAATGTGCTTTATGAGTATGAGTTTTATTATTTTATCATGTGAGCTGATATGATTATGAGTAAGAATCCTCTCAACGAAATTTGTATTCTCTCAGACCACCAACAACGAGTTTAGAATGTTTAAGTCTTTCCTTTCTAATGATTAACGCGCATTATTTTTATGGTTCCTTAGACTGGCGCGAGTAATGAATCAGATTCGGTCGAGTGGCTACAGCACTACTTTAAACGTTTGCAGATTCCGGTTCAGGTTCAAATCCCATTCTTAGCCGTGTTTGAGGGATGTTACACTAGGAAGTACTCCTTGGCAACATACTCCAGTCGTGATCAGCACTTATGTTAAACAAACTAACTCACTTACTCACATACTCCAGTCGTGATCAGCAATTATGTTAAACAAACTAACTCACTTACTCACTTATCTATAATAATAATAATTTAATAATTTAACAAAACCCAGATATTATTTACACTGGAATCAATCTGTCATCATATCATCACAGCCAACTCTCGGTGTCTTATCAGTGGCGACTTCACTCGTCGGCTATTTTTCTTACTAGAGTTCTCATAGCATTGTACTCTCGACACTCATTCACTCATTCCAGCATTCACACTCACGATGATGCCAACGTAATGAGATCAGGGGCTAATAAGTTCCTTCATTCAATCGTCAATCGGCTTATAGAGTCCACTTCAAGGCGATTAGAAGAACCAGTACCAGCTCGTTTACAGCGGCCAGACGCGCGCTTCTACATCAACATAGATCTAGCGACAGATTATTGCTAATTAATTTATGTCAGGTACATTACTACCGACTGGCATCCAACATCCAACAGATGATAAAACACAGGTAAATATACCTAGATATCTCTACAATCGTTGGAACACTGTACTAAATATAGTGCTCTTCTAGAGATATATAATGTTAAAAAGAAATTTATAATTAAAACTATTATTAATTACATTACATTTAATTAACTTAATATATTAAAGGCAATATACAAATGAAATGAATATGCGCTAACGGTTCAAAGTCATTGAATATATTCCTTATCAGTGAGAGGGTAATTTATTATAACCTAAAATATCAACAAGCAACTCACCCGATGACTTCCAAATTTAGTTACCGCTTAGCCATCAAGACTGTATCAAAATATAACATTTACGGCTAGAAAAAACAAACTAGGTGCTGTGAATAACCCGTTCTTTAACTCGTTCATTATTGAAATTATAATACTCTCAAGCATGTCGTATTCATTTATCGAGAACAATATTTTAAGAATGTTTCGTCCATTCACATTGGCGATGTATTTGATCCCACCTTCAGAAATGCGGCCTAATTCGAAGCATGATTACGTTCCAGGTAAAATGTTGCCTAATCTATACTTTGTGATCGCCTAGATCACTGATTACAATGATGAAGGTGTGGTGATAGGACTTGGATTAAGGAGCACTGTTACTGATAAGTTAGGCTAACGATTAGAATTAAGCTAATTAATTGGATGAATACTTCCCCTAATTAAACCCCGTGCTTGTATGCACACGGTAGGCTAAATGGACAGAGCGACCTTCAAGAGTAATGAAGCGAAGTGAAAGATGAAACAACCTTCAGCGATCTGTGGTCCAACACGCCACCGTTAAACCACGGAGGCGCCCTCCATATGCTTTGAAGGAATGATTCATTTGACAGGAAGCAATACATTCACTAGAAACGGAAAGTTGACGAGGAAAACAGTGTTCATACATAAATCAGTAAATATTGTGAAAAGACGGCACATTAGTTTTCATGTTTGTTCTGTCATAAAGTTAGGCATCTCTGGGTAAACATCAGGTAGATGGGATTTGTTACGTTTTCAATCGAGATTTCTTTTTTTCAGTTATAAAGCATAGACAATTTTAGAAATGAATTTGTATTAAAATAACAAAGAATGCCAAAACAACACCAATAATTGGCAAATAATATATCATATTTGTGGTTGAAAGTATACAGCTAGATTAACGTGTCCATTGAAATATAAAGAAAGTGTATACGTTTACATAATATTTCGGCACAATCAAGAAGTACTCCTTGACACACGTCAGGCGCCTGACAAGTAGAAGTCATGTTTATAGAATAACAGAAGCAATACACACGCACGAATATATAGTTCTCCCTTATCAGATTAGTTTATGGACCAGGACATAAAAAAGTTTTATGGATTTCGGCTGGCTATCGACCCCTAGTCAAACTCTACGGCTTCCCGGTTGATATATGACGCGAGACGTCCAGAGGCAAACACTCATCTTGAAGCATCATTTGTATTAATGGCAACAATTCGTGGCCTTTATAATCTAATTATTCACTTAAATCACAACCCTGCCGAGTGTTCGGAGTTTAGAAATGGGTGTCTCCACCTCCTCCCCACAATTTGTTGCACTGCATCGCACAAGTGGCGACCTCAGGGGAATGATGTTTTATGGTTTATGTTTGCACGTCGGTGGATTATTAAACCTCACTCACTCACTCACTCACTCACCCCACTCACTCACTCACTCACCAAACACAAATTCGGAACCTATCTTATACGATCACCTTGCTTTCACGATTATATTAATTTTTGTTTAGGCTGTGACCATGTAGTAGGTATCGTAGACTAGATAGGAACATATCTACAGACTAGATAAGTCATATTTACACGGTATTCTGGGATTGGTATTGGTGTTCGAGCACCGATAACTAATATCCTCCAATAACCAAATCTGGATTGCTGTTCCACCTGGATTGATGTACATCTTGTAATTAAGTACGATATCCCTCTAACTCAATGACAGGTGACCGGTATGATCAATAAGCGTAAATGTAATTAACGGAGGTGGATTGGTCAATATAGAGTAATATTGGTACAGGTCTCGGAATGGATAACAATCTGTACAGGATTGAATATATTAGATAATCTTAACTTGAGTACTTTAAAGACAAATATTTATCAAGTAAATAAATACAGAATAGGCAGATAGAGTGTCACTATATATTTATCCTATGTATATATGTATCCGAAAACACACACACACACACACACACACACACACATGGCGCGATGCGGGGCTAAAATACCACATTGTTGTACAGTTTGGTTGTGGGCCTCTTTAATGCGGGGCGGGCCATTTGCGGGGAAGAGATATCAACACACACCGAACCATAATATAAAGAAAGCATGACAGGTATGACTATTACAGGTAAGGTTAAACACTGATGAGGAGATACGTATCACAGAGTATATGCTATTAGTAAAATGGGTGGAATTAAGTATGAGAGCAGTATACGAACTGTCGCAATTACAAACTGTTTCTATGTACCACATTCCGTTGTTGAGCTGTTGGAGGAAAGGAAGCTAGATATATTGTTAAAAGGATAGGAAAAGGTATAACATTTGGATTATGAGAGACTTCTAATAGAAGTCTCTCTCTCTCTCTCTCTCTCTCTCTCATTCACTATATATATATATATATATATATATATATATATATATAGGGGTGCGTGTGTCCGTGTCAGTTTCCACACAGGTGTGTTATCGCGGACTAGGTCACCTTCCTGTACCTAATTAGAGGAAATGGAGATTGTCCATCTTGTTGTCAGACATCGACCGGAAATGACTCCGACACCTCGACATCTATTTATCGACCTAATACTTGTCATAGAGAATTCATTTCCGGAAGATTTCCAATTTGTCTCGGCTTGCCCACAGCGAAGCAACGCAACCAATCAATTAAACAATTAATGAATACCACTGTAGAATCAGCGGATGGATTAAGTGAAATATAGGTTGCACCCGCTCCCGTATCCCAATTCGCTAATGCAAATTCCTTTGAAATAGATACAAATAATTAACTCCGTTCATTTTCTCGCTAACTGTACACTTTCTCGAGAAAATTGCAGACAAATCTCAACTATTCTAACACGACATTAGTCAATGCCGGATTGATGCTCTCTTTACATCGTGTGTTTGTACTATAGCTCAAATAGAAATACTTAGGTCAAAGGTGATATATTTTCGGGTGGAACAGCTCACAGGAAAGCCGCATCTTCACAATTTGACGTGAGCTTCTCGGATGACAAGGATATGATGAAAAGGGCCACTAGAAGACAGTATTATCTATGATAGAACAGGTATCTTGAAAGTATATTTAGGTGTAATTATGGTCTTGTTCAAGGGTACACAGTCCGTAGCGAGCTGAGTTTCAAATTTCCACGTCGACTTTCGATTTCCAGTGTTAGCTGTAGATGAGTTCATCTGTCATCTTATGTCTTCAGAGAATCACCCATCGGCAAAACGACTCGGGTATTAGCTACGTCAGAGACTAAACAGAACACTAACTCGGTCTAAAGCTTACTGGAGACACACATATTTATACAAGGTGCCATTAAATTATTCAAAACATCTATATGTTATACTTGTTACCGTAAGCTTCT
>JAODUP010000158.1:630000-640342 GCA_025642065.1 Paralvinella palmiformis
GACGGATCTACCACCAACCGCAATGAGGCGAAGTGATAGATGATACACCCTTCAGAGACAGTCAGATCGGGATTATGAACCTAATTGCTAATGGCATGTGACCAACTGCCTGCTAATAATTAGGTTGCTGAAATGCTCTTAATACCACGCTCAAATATGTTTAGTGCCATGGATTTAACACGTACAAATGCCAGTAAAATACAGATCAGGCAATTCGGCATTTCATTCTAAACCGTTGCCTATTTCCATATTTCCGTGATTCCGCTTTCGCCGTACATAGCCTTTAAACATCTCCTTCTGGTAACGCGACTTTATTAAATATACATTGTATCCGATAATATAGCAACATAAACAAGCATTGAGAAACACGACAAAGTAAAGGCTTATAGAAGCAGACTTCCCCTTGTCACGGCTAATAGTCAATACATCATTCACAACTATCACCTAACAAAACCTGGAATATTGAATCTATGTTAGAGGGTCTACATTCTGGACACGACTTACTCCGGCGTGTGGTGGCATACTGTTATCGTTGAGGATAGAGGACATCTGACATGTCCCCGATTGGACGCGGGGATAATAAATGTCTATATTGGTCCTGTTTTGGACAAAGGCAGCACGAAGATCAAGGACGGTATATGAGAGATGATTGGCTTCAATGAAACTGTGGCTCAATGTTGTATGTGTCCTGTATGTTTAGGTATGTGTATTGAGTGGGTCTTCTTGGTACGATGTATGCGTCATACGGATGCCATGTTCACATCTCGTTTACTTCTATAAGAATTTGTTTTATCTGTGTTTGTGTGTGGGCGGGCGCACGTGTATGGCATATAAATAGACGATTATTATGGATGTTTTACGGCCACTTTTGTGCACATGGTAGGCAAAAATGGGCCGAGCGCCTTCCAAAGGTGATGAAGTGACGTCAAGGATGAAACACTCTTCAGATATGCCCAAGCAGAGATTCTAACTGAGGTGGTAGCGATCTATGGTCCAACGCGCTACCAACTAGACTGTGGAGGCGCCCCCAGACATATACATAGAATATATATATATATATATATATATATATATATATATCCTATTTTTGAACTTTTAAATTTGAATATGTTTTATTATTTACTTTTAGGGGGCCAATGAGATGACAGCTCATGCTTAACTGGTCCTTCAATTAAGTTTTTTGCTGAGCTTATGAAAGCTTTTCATATATTTTATGTATTAATATTATTATTGTACAGTTATTTGTTGGAAATTGAAAATAAACTTGACTTGAACTATATATATATATATATATATATATATATATATAAATACGTCCCTCCCCCCACACACACAGAAACATACACGTACGCACACTTAAATACATAGATACACATAAACAAACAAACATAGATAGAAAGAAAGACATACAAAGAGACAGACATATAGAAAGAAAGAAGTACACCAAGCTTCCTGTCAATTAACATATCAAGGTCACATCAATGTCATCACATGATGTCGAATCCTTAGAATGTATTTTACTTAACGTGTTACAAGTAGCTTCACAGCAGTATTATTATATATCATTATGGAACAATATAATAGATGTGTGGGTAATAGATATAATATAATAATATAATAGATGTGTGGGTAATAGATATAATATAATAATATAATAGATGTGTGGGTAATAGATATAATATAATAATATAATAGATGTGTGGGTAATAGATATAATATAATAATATAATATAATTTATAAATATATATAATATTAATAATATGTGATAATTTATATAATATATATTATAATGTGTGTAAGTATAAAGAAATAGATGTGTGGATAGATATAATTATGTAATAGGTGTGTATATGATTATATTATAAATAATAGATGTTGGGTAATATATATAATATAATAATATAATAGATGTGTGGTAATAGATATAATAATATAATAGATGTGTGGGTAATAGATATAATATAATAATATAATAGATGTGTGGGTAATAGATATAATATAATAATATAATAGATGTGTGGGTAATAGATATAATAAATATAATAGATGTGTGGGTAATAGATATAATATAATAATATAATAGATGTGTGGGTAATAGATATAAAATTATAATATAATAGATGTGTGGGTAATATATATAATATAATAATATAATAGATGTGTGGGTAATAGATATAATATAATAATATAATAGATGTGTGGGTAATAGATATAATATAATAATATAATAGATGTGTGGGTAATAGATATAATATAATAATATAATATAATTTACTCAAATATCGACCCTTATCTGTAATACATATGTGCATACATTTATATGTATGCATGTGTATATGTGTGTAAGTATAAAGAACATATGTTATGTAAATGTATGTATACGTGTGTATATGTTTTTTTTAAATGCAATTTGATTGGTTGGTTTAGCCTGGCCACTTATAGCCAAGGGGCGACTCTTTAAGGAACCATTCCACAAACACAGGTGTGGGTCGGATTCGAACTCAGGACCTGGAGAATTTCAGTGAAGTGCTGTCACCAATACGTTATGTAAGCAATTATGAATGTATGTATGTAACTATTTATATATGTAGTTACATATGTAATGTATGCATGTATGTATGCATGTATGTATAAATGCATGTAAGTATGAATGTATGTAATTTATTTATGTAATGTATGTATGTATGTATGTATGTGTAAATTTTGCCCCAAGGAGACAGACAAATATATAGATATATAGATATATAGATAGATAGGTAGCTAGATGGATAGATAGATAGATATATAATTATGCCTCACTGTTATATTTGATGCACACATAAGTATGTCTGTGACAAGTTTTGTTGTTGATAGCATGCCTCACAGTTGCTACAAATAGTAATCACAGTTATGTTAACAAAACCGTTTCCTCAAATATCATACAGACATACACCAATCATTCATATGAACAATATCCTTTACATCTGATGCTTGAATACTGAAAAGTGAAGTAACGCTTTGAGCGCCCTCTCTGGGTGGGCTCTGTCTAATTGTGAAAATATTTGTATAACGATACAGTAGAAATATGACTTTATTGCAGTCGCCTATCGTTTATAGTTTGCCAATTTTCTCACATACCCATTTATAAAGAACGGGATAAGTGCACCTACCTGGATATAGATACTCGTCACCTGGTACCCGTGAATCTTCTCCCGCTGTTCGCCATCTTAAATTGGCTGAATTTGATAAATATCACTTTAACTTGAAGTCAGTCGAGGCCAGGTTTGTGTAGCTGTCCCCAGGTGACACATGGTTTAATGAGTTCGGTAGCTTCACGCACGTACACACACACACACACAGAGAGAGATAGAGAGAGAGACACACACACAAGTACACACACACACACGAACACACACACACACACACACGAATACACACACACGAAAAATCAAACAATCACACACACACAAACATGCACACTCACATAGACAGGAAAATATCATTCGGTCATTCTGTTCTTACACAGCCACCCCCTTGTTCTTGAGCTCTTAACGCCCTGATAATGAGGTAGATTAGATCTTCCTCTAAAACACAGGTGCAGATGAAAACAGGTCGCATCACTTGGGTGCTCTCTAACACGGAGAGAGAGGGGGGAGTGTATGGGACAAGATCAGGGTAATATCCCCGTTCCATGGTCTCCCAGCTGATGCTAGCGATACCGTGATGATGTATGTCTGCTCGCCCTTCTGGTGTCGGTGTCTCCAGATAAGAACATGACACTGGAATGTCATCTCTTGTTTTGAATGTCATAGATAAGTGACGTCGAACGGGTGAGTTGTGTGTCTGATGACATTAGCAAGCTGTCAATAGATAACCGACGACGTGTAGCCGATATGTTACCGTGTTATCAGCTATGACACCAACACTGTTATTGGCTGTCATACGTTTTGCATTATAAACGAAAGATTGGAGTGCTACAGTCGTGCAGCTAGTAACGCGAAATTCTCCATATCTCCGTTCGTAGGTTCGATTCCGGCTGTCGCGTGTGACGTTTGGATGATACATCCGTCAATAATTAGCTTCTATCTAATTATCTGTTTGTTTCAGGGAGTAGTCCAACAGTCATAGGTACTCAAGTGAGTCGGACGCAGAGAGTAAATGGGACGTTCACTCACTCACTCACCATTCACTCACTCACTCACTCACCCGCTCACTCATATTTCATCTTCAACTGAAGCTTGTATTGCAGACATAAATACTTGGATGAACAGCAACATGCTGAAATTGAATAAGGAAAAGACATAATTCATTTTCTCACCCAAGCAACATGTAAAGAAAACTGAGAACCTTCGCATTAGGGTAGGTTCCAGTTATATAAATTCTTCCATGTCTGTAAGAAATCTAGGGCTTATATTAGGTAATACCCTAGGAATGGAGAAGCAGGTGAATTCTATATGTAAGTCCTGTTATCATGAAATAAGAAATATATGACTTATTCATAAGTACATAAATGATGAGACATGCAAGACCTTAGTCCAAGTCCTTATTATTTCTCGACTGGACTATGGCAATAAATACATTATCATATGATATCCCCCCCCCCTCTCTCTGACCAATCGTCTACAGCAGTACATAACTGTGCTGCACGTCTGATGACACGCACTCGCAAAAGGGAACATATAAAACTGGTTTTGTTCCAGCTGCACCGGCTCCTATACGTGTCAGATCACTATACAAGATCCTGTTTCTAACGTTCAAAGTACTGAATGGAACAGCACCAGTTTATCTAAGCAATGTACGGAGAGAGATCCTTCCCAGCATCAGCTCCCAGGCTGTGGAACGAGTTACCAAACCAGATAAAGTAGAGACATATTTTATAAAATTCTTAAAACCTATTTATTTAAATTGGCGTATTTATAATATTAAACCAGTTTGTTATGTATGAAATGTATTTGATCTATATCAGTTCAGAATATGTTTTAATTGTGTTTTAAATGTTAAGCGCCTAAGAGCAATTTTAGTTGAATAAGGCGCTATATAAAATACTACTAGTATACTCACTCACTCACTCACTCACTCACTCACCCACCCACTCACTCACTCACCCACTCACTCACTCACCCACCCACTCTCGAACATAATGATCAGAATCATTTAGTTGATTATGTGTTTAGCTAGTTGTATTTGGTAGTATATCAAGTTGTATAATGTTGCAGTGTCGAATACAAGTTTTAACATATATTTATCCAGTGAATACAAAAATTAAAAGTGCAGGCAATACTTTATATAAATATGTTATTCATATATATGTTTACCTCATTATTTTATTTTCATTACACTTGTTTAGTCTTTCACATATTAATGTCGATCGATAGTGTTTGTCATTAATGTTATCTGTCTATATTTAGTTCTTACTCAATTATTTTAAATGTGTAGTTCTTAAAGCACCTCATCTGTGCGTACTCAACATTAATTCAGAGGGATTCCGATGGCATAGTAGTTAGAGCGCTGCGCAATAAATCTCCGGGTTATGGTTTCGAATCCGCCTGAGACCTATCTTTATGGGCTATTTTCTCTAGTCTCGCGTAATCTCGCAGTCATATGTCGAAAGTGTTACCGACAACGAGACAAAACAACTCAAACTAAATCTCGGGATTCTTATAATTCCTAAGATCATACATCAGAGATACCGTCGAGTGGTAACCGTTTGAGTGTGGAAAACGTCATCGGATTCTGTGAGGTTCTCATCTACATACCAGTAGAATGAGGGACCATGGTAGTCGCTAGATAATAATAATAATAATAATGTATATTTAATAAAGCGCCCTTACTAGCAGGAGCCATTCAAAGGCGCTGTACAAATAATATGTAATTTAATAATACCCCAAATAATGTCTGTTAAAAACCCTGTAATGATTTAAAAGATAATAATTATTTATCTGTGAAAGCGACCTTAAATAGGTGTGTTTTTAGAAGAGACTTAAAATTTCCAAGAGACGACGAATTTCTAATATTTGCCGGCAACTTATTCCACAAATTGGGGGCTGCAACACTAAACGCACAATCACCATATGACTTGAGCCGAGACACTGGCACCTGCAATAGTATCTGACTGGATGACCTGAGTTTTCGGGATGACTTTCTAATGGAAACCAGTTTCAACAGGTATTCGCGCTATATCATTAATAGATTTATAAGTTATTAACAGAATCTTAAAATGGATACGCTGTCTAACAGGTAGCCAATGTAGTTTTTGAAGAATTGGGGTAATATGATCATATTTTCTAGTATTTTGTTACAATGCGAGCTGCACTATTCTGAATTCGCTGAAGGCGATTAATGTTATAATCAGATATGTCATATAACAGGGAGTTACAATAGTCTATACGAGATGTAACAAAGGCATGAACTACAGTTAAAAGTGATTCTTGTGTCAAGAATGCTTTTAAACAGTGGATGTCTTAAAGATGGTAGGCAGCTGGCAGCTCGGCATACTGATGTTCATGCATGTTAATACATTGGTCAAAATAACCCCTAGATTTTTTGATTGACCCATTAGGGGTAATCGAAGATGTACTAATCTGTAATGTTGGTGTCTTTAGGATTTAACACAATGTGGTGATGCCAAATATAAAATATTTGTTTGATTATCATTTCAATTCTAGAAGATTTGAGCCATCTATTGCCGAATATCACAAATACAATGTTCTAAATTCTTCAAGCAAAAAGTGAGAAATTTAACTCATTGTCAGATCCAGTGATATATACAGCTGTGTGTCATCAGCATACAAGTGATATTTAATCCCATATCGCTGCGCAATGATCCCAAGAGGACGGGTATACATTGTGAAAACCAGAGGACCAAGAACTGAACCCTGTGGTACACCAGATAACAAACACTGAATGTCAGATAAAATATCATGAACAGACACTCTCTGGGAGAGTTGTTCCAGATAGGATCTAAACCATTCAAGTACTCTACCTGACAGACCAAACATGTCTTTTAACCTAGAGAAAAGTACATTATGGTCAACTGTATCAAATGCAGCAGACAGGTCCAGAAGAACAAGTATTACTGGCTTACCTTGATCAATTGACATCATAATATCATTTTTTCACTCGAACCAAGGCTGTTTCAGTGTTGTGACCACTTTTATAGGCAGACTGTAGTGATTCATTAAGGTTATTATTGATTAAATATTTGTTTAGATGGAAAGCAACTGCCTTTTTTATAACTTTAGATAAAAATGTAAGATTTGAAACAGGTCTGTAATTGTTTAGAATATTACAGTCCAGAGTGTGGTTTTTTATTAATGGTTTTACAAGGGCAGCTTTCATGGATCTTGGAAAAACACCCAGAGATAATGATTTATTAACTATATTTGTAATTGGGTTTATCAGAACATCCAGACAATCTTTCACAAGCCATGTAGGCATAGGGTCAACTGCACAGAAAGTATTAGATGACTTTTTCAGCAACTGTCTGATATCAGTCTCTGTAAAAGGCTCAAATGTATCCATCATAGATATGCAGGACTCTTCTACAATGGTGTACCCTGTGATAAGGTGCTGGACTGGAATCCACTATGTATATTTAATATTTTTTGACAGAAGAAGTTATTAAAACAATGGGGCCATATCTTTATCTGAGTTGATATTATTTGGGGAGGACAGTTTGACTTTTTATGTAATACTTTATTCACAACACTGAAAACAGTCCTTTGATTTCCCTTGGATGCTTTGATCTTTCTATTATAGTATTCAGATTTAGCAGAGGCAAGGGTATTTTTAACAAGAATTTTACTGACCTTGAACATTTCAAAATGAACACACAAACTGGTCCTGATCCACAGACGCTCACAATACCTTCTGTGTCTCTTTGCAGCCTGTATGTTCTTATTATACCATGGAAGCATTGGTCTGCTTGGCATTTCCTTTGTCCTTAAAGGTGCATGTTGATCTACAATGTATCTCAATGTATTATCATAGAGATCCACCAGATGATCCACATCATCCGGTGGATCCAATACCAGAGAAGAGACTCGCAGATCAGCAAGAAAAGCCTCCTTGTCAATTGACTTGTATCTTCTATATGAAATATCTTTAGCTGAAACAGATTGTTTCTGTAAAGATACATTAATGTCAACAAGGAAATGATCAGACAGCATGGAAGACACAGACACACCTTTAATCAAATTGTCATCATCACGGGAGATGACAAGATCTAAGATGTGACCATGTCTGTGTGTTCTTTCTTGGACATGCTGCCTGAGATTGGCAGATCTAAGAATGTCAGCCAGTTGTTTGGTATCTGCATTCCTCTGGCAATCCCAATGTATATTGAAATCACCTAAGATCAACAGATGACCACTGTTGGTAGCAAGAGAGTCAACAAATTCTGAAAATTCCTTGAAGAAATCTGCTGCTTTCAGGCCATTTTTCTTAGTGGGGTGTAATCGGTAGATAATAGCTACACGAACACTTATCCCCCCAGATATAAAAGTCAGTTGGTAATTTTCAAAAGACTTAGCCTGAAAACGCAAATGGGTTTCACACTTCAAAGAATCACGGAGAAGAATGCCGACTCCCCACCTTTTTTGTGAATCCGAGCTGCATGGTGGAATGAATATCCAGCTGGAGTCACATCACCAACAATTTTCTGGTCTGAAACATTACCAGTCAGCCAAGTCTCTGTTATGACAAGAGCATCAAGATCCATATCCTTAACAACATCAGATATTTCATCAGATTTATTACAGATCGACTGACAGTTAATAAGACCAATACTTACATTTTGTACAGCTGTGCCATTATATGGTATTATTGGCACAGTGATCAAATTACTGGCATTAGACCCAATCTGCTCTGGATGTTTTCCACTACGTGGGCGCATCGCTAAACAAATGGTATTATCACCATAGGGTCGTAATGCAAGCAACTGATCTCTACTATAATTCATTATAATTATAGAAATAAAATAAGTGAAAAATTTAAATAAAAAAATAAAATAAAACAAAACATACACAAGCAAAAACCGAGTTCTTATGGGAAACACTGGAGCGGGCGATAATATAGGGCGTCAAATGAGCAGTTAAAAAGAAAATACAATAAATACAAAATAACTAAATATAATCAATTTATATTAATATAAATTAAATCTATATTACATAATATGCAAAATACACCAGTTTCACTGGTGTAACTTATCTAATAGCTGAACTATCCGAGAAATATTCCGGTGCCATTACATCGAGAGCCGGTCATACTTCCCGCCACAAACAAGTACCAGATGATGTGGTCATACCAGAGAACAATAGAAAATATGATATTTTTATATACAATAACTACTGAACACTGATTGCCGATATATCCGCATGGACTTAATTAATTTCCACTTTCCATATCGTTATACCTGTACCGGTAACTGAATTCCCTCACAATATCCCTCCTCTTCCCTCACTCACCGTCCCCCTTCTCTTTATTCCTCTTAGCCCCATTTTATCCATTCCATTTTTTATTTACCTGGTTATCACAAGCATATAATTATTTTAGCTTGCCTGTCGATAATTAGTACTGCAGTGTACAGCAGAAGATACCCCCCCCCCTCTCACTCCCCGGAGTATTAAATATATCCGGCGTTCATTAATGATGCGAGATATCCGATAATTATTAAGGTATAGATATTGTCTTTATATTATGGTTATCTTTGTTGTTGTTTATTCTTCGGTAATAATAATACCGACAATACAATTAATTTGGCGGCGTGTATTAGTGCAGGTGAAAACACTTTTTTAATCATAATGGCTGCTGATTAGGGCAAGGCTAATGGTGTTACCTGTATCTGCGGGATGTTTCATCCGATCTTTTTATTTGCTGATTTCTTCAGGGAGTCATCCCTCCAGCCACATATTCCAGTTATAACCGACGACGATGATAAACCAAACTCACTCACTCACTTACTCTCAACTTGTCGGCTGCGATATAATATATAAACATACAGTAATTTAGAACTTTATAGTTTTAGAACCAGAAATAAAATCGTTTTGTCATAATGCTTAATTTGATGAAACATCTGTCAGCTGCTTAATTTGATGAAACATCTGTCAGCTGCTTAATGTGATGAAACATCTGTCAGCTGCTTAATTTGATGAAACATCTGTCAGCCGCGTTATGCGTTATGTAATGAGGCACTTCATGAGGTTGTTTAATGAGGCGTACTCTGAGATTTTTCAGGAGCTATAGAATAACGTATACTATCTTGTGTAGTACGAGGTGTGATTTAAGGATCATCCTGAGGTTTGGCATTACAACATTGTGCGCATGGTAGTTCAAAAGGGCCCCGAGACATCCAACAGTAATAAT
>JAODUP010001589.1:0-41806 GCA_025642065.1 Paralvinella palmiformis
CAGTAATTGTGACTGGCAACATTTGTGTAGATTTTCAAAGTTGACACGCATGAGGGTATAAGGGTATAAATCAGCCTCTAGAGAATGACGGTTCATCATCATCACTTCCATTGTTAGGTTTCATACGTTGACATAAATAAAAATGAAAATGTAATTGATTTGGCAGGAAATCAAATTGATTACTGATCAATCAAATTATTGAATATTAACTAATATATTTTCTTACGGAATCCTTAAATTGTTGCAGAAACTCGCCAAAACGTTAAATGAGGTAATGTTTCTATCCATTTTTAATACATTATAATAAACTTGGAGTTTGTTATGTAGTGAAAAGGAAAGGAAAGAAAGAAAACCATTTGTATGAAGCTCTTAAGCATCTGATAAAATTGTTAATGTATTTGAATGTATATATAGGCATACATCCTTAGGAAAAATAAAGGGAGGGTTTCGTAGATATGCCTAAGTGTAACAAAATGTTCCTGTTTTTAAACATAGTAGACAATTTACTAAGCTTGCACTCGATATAACTAGATATAAATACTCTAAAATAATTGTACCCTGACTGCAAAATGTAAATGGCTCGGCAGCTGAATTAGTAAACATCCCTAAGTGTATATGTATATATATATATATATATATATATATATATATATATATATATATATATATATATATATATATATATATATATATATATATATATATTGTATATATATATATATATATATATATATATATATATATATATATATATATATATATATATATATATATATATATATGGGGTTTGTGTGTGTGTGTATTTATATATATAAATTTATATATATATATATGTGTGTGTGTGTGTGTGTGTGTGTGTGTGTGTGAAAAAAAAAAAAATGTGTGTGTGTGTGTGTGTGTGTGTGTGTGTGTGTGTGTGTGTTTTAGCTGTGTATAATAAGGCACAGGCACAGAGAATCTCGAACCGTGAATTCAAACTCTGGACGTTTCTTCAGGGGACTGAATCCAGAGTGGCGACTTTTCTTGCTGAGACATGTGTAATGTCTCACCAGTCCCTAAGCCGCCAAGCAAAAACAAAACGCGAAATCACCTACAGCCGTGGAGTTTGGGAGTAGAACACCCAAGTCAGATCACGGCAGTAGTGAGAATGTTTAGATTAATTATCTAAGCAGCCCTATTTATAGCTATTTTTTAATTGCTGTATCTTTCTTCAAAGCAATACTATATAAACCATATAACCCACTTGTCACCGTCTTCAACGATCAGTTTTTACAACGGGCAGGCGACTACTATTAAAACTGTTTATCTTAATTACTATTAAAAGACTGATATCTGCGCTGAAGCAGACCGTAATAGCGCGTCATAGCTTCCGTACTGTTTGAACTATGCTATCATTTTCAAACCTGACCTAATTTATGCTATTCTAAATATTGTAGTTCTTAAATGTTATTTATGACAAGCAGATTAGAGCTAATCTTGAACGTCATAGTACAAACTGGACATAACTGGACCTAGGAAAGACAATTCTATTCCCACATACAACCAAGGTGAATTATATAAGTTGTTATATAAAACCCACCAACCGCGCGAGCTGTGTCCAATGCCACCGCTCGAGATGCGATGCAGTGTTTCTATTCCTGAGTCAGGAGTACATGCTTTAAGAGCGTACTGTGTCTGCTACAGTCATTTAAATGCTGGATAACCAGGCCAAACATCTAAACGGCGTGCCTCCAAAGACGCAAATAGTACAATGCGGGGACGGGGAAATATAGTCTCCACGCATAGAAAACGGAACTCTTACTTTGTACCCTAAAACACACACACACATACACACACACACACAACAACAACACACACAACACACACATATATATATATATATATATATATATGTGTGTGTGTGTGTGCGTGCTTGTATATAAAAGTGGTCACAGCACTGAAAACCCCTTGGTTCGAGTGAAAAATGATATTATGATGTCAATTGATCAAGGTAAGTCAGTAATACTTGTTCTTCTGGACCTGTCTGCGGCATTTGATACAGTTGACCATAATGTACTTTTCTCTAGGTTAAGAGACATGTTTGGTCTGTCAGGTAGAGTACTTGAATGGTTTATATCCTATTTGGAACAACGCTCCGAGAGAGTGTCTGTTCATGGTATTTTATCAAACATTCAGTTTTTGTTATCTGGTGTACCACAGGGTTCAGTTCTTGGTCCTCTGGTTTTCACAATGTGTACCCGTTCTCTTGGGATCATTGCGCAGCGATATGGGGTTAAATATCACTTGTATGCTGATGACACACAGCTGTATATATCACGGGATCCTGACAATGAGTTAAATTTCTCCTCTTCCTTGAAGACTTTAGTACACTGTATTGCCGATATTCGGCTATGGATGACTCAAAATCTTCTAAAACTAAATGATAATAAAACAAATATTTTATATTTGGCATCACCACATCGTGTTAAATCCCTAAAGACACCAGCATTACAGATGGGTGCATCTTCGATTACCCTTAATGTCTATGGGTTATTTTTGACCAATGTATTAACATGCATTAACATGTCACATCAGTATGCCGAGCTGCCTACTACCAACTTAAGAACATCCACTGTTTAAAAGCATTCTTGACACAAGAATCACTTGTAACTGTAGTCCATGCCTTTGTTACATCTCGTATAGACTATTGTAACTCCCTGTTATATGGCATATCTGATTATAACATTAATTGCCTTCAGCGAATTCAGAATAGTTCAGCTCGCATTGTAACAAATACTAGAAAATATGATCATATCACCCCAATTCTTCAAAAACTACATTGGCTACCTGTTAGACAGGGTATCCATTTTAAGATTCTGTTAATAACTTATAAATCTGTTAATGATATGGCACCAGAATACCTGTGTGAACTGGTTTCCATTAGAAAGTCATCCCGAAAACTCAGGTCATCCAGTCAGATACTATTGCAGGTGCCAGTGTCTTTGCTCAAGTCATATGGTGATTGTGCGTTTAGTGTTGCAGCCCCCACTTTGTGGAATAGATTGCTGGCAAATATTAGAAATATATCGTCGCTTGGAAATGTTAAGTCTCTTCTAAAAACACACATATTTAAGGTCGCTTTCACAGATAAATAATTATTATCTTTTAAATCATAACAGGGTTTTTAACAGACATATTATTTGGGGTATTATTATATTACATATTATTTGTACAGCACCTTTGAATGGCTCCTGCTAGTAAACCAGGAATTATTGAGCAAACCAGGAATTATTAGATTGAATGAATACTCGCTGATTGAACCTTCTTATGTAGAACTTCAAAAGCATTTAAGTCACCAAAATCATAATATTAACTGTATCTAACCAGTCTAAATCACCACCCCAAATTAATTATAGAAACGTGAGCCATAACCATGATAAACAGAAGGTAATGGGTACGATATTTGTATTTTTGTGAGAGGAATTTGTAATTGTGGTGTCATTTTATTACTAATTAATACGTATTTCGTAAGAGTATGCCTAAACAAAAAAAAGGTTTTGAAAAATCACTAAATAAAACAATATATGCTATTAATTAAACTAGTTCAGTTACTTAGCGGTATTAATTTTCTTCAGCAAGTTTTGAACATTATAATAAGGTTTTTTAAGCTGGTGTGGTCACATTTCAAACCATTTTAACATAGAGAATAAATAATCAACTATTAAATGAACAAGGAAGGAATGCAAAACAAATATTTTCAGATAAAAACAAATACGTGTTTGGACAATTGACAAGAAAAAAAATCTATGTATTGGATTTTATTTAATTTTAATGAAAGGAATCCGAAAATTAAGACAATTTAGCTTATGTTTAATTTATTGGCAAGACAATTCCATAATGTTTGATTGTACTTTAAATAATGTGAAAGGTAAAAGCAATGCAGCTGATTTAAAAATTGAAAGTTTTCGTATCTTGACGAAGTTAGTGTAACAACAAATACTTAATATTATCTGAACGTGTAGGTGGAACATATTTAACCGCGTCTAAACTGAATTTTTATATTCACGATACCAGGAAACAATAGATATAACTACTTTAGCTGATTAATGATTTAAAGAAAGAAAATAATTACACTTAAACTAGGTTCTTATTAATATTTATTCATAAAAACATATTGTTTCTCATATATTATATATATATATATATATATATATATATATCGACCTAAAGTTGCTATCTCACATTTGTATGGTTCTCATATAAAACATTTTATGTATTCGGGAGATCATTTTATATTGAAACGGTAATAATATGGTAACCATTGCAAACCATTTTATGCATTCTGCCTAGTACTGCCGACCTCTAAAAGTTGAATAATCCACTATTTCAAATAAATTAGTTAGAGGCGGTTTATGTTATAGTACCTTTTGGCAGGCACGTTGAAATAAATTAACCTTTAAAAGATTGTGCCAAATGGTTTTGTATGTAATAGAAAATCAGATATATGCTTTAAAAGTATTATCTACACCATAGCACATTTTGGCATGAACATTCTGTAATTAAGTGTTCAATACAAAATTCTGCAAAAAGGAATATTATGTGAATACTTATTTTCAGCGTACAAATAATACACGCCATGGTGACAGATAATGATAGAATATATTTTATTGGTGCTAAATATGTCTGTATATACAATATATATTACAATGGAACAAATATTCATTATTACTGGGTATTACTTTTATTATAGTAAAAATAATAATAATCTATATAACTGAGAAGATTGACAGACAATTAGAGAAAAAAACGTATAAATGCATTCATTGTTATTTGTGGACTCCGTGATATATTTCAATTTCATTTACATCCTTTTGTCCTCATCGGTGTCCATGTACTCTTCTGTTGCAACTGAGAGGGGTAATTTATCTATAAACTCGTAGTTAGATGTTAGACTTTCGTAAAGGTCCTACATTCGGCTAGGAGTTTGTCCTTTTCAGATGTGGTAATTGGAAGTTTCCTCGTGTACATGTTGTTTTGGGTTGCCTCCGGTTTCATTTATTCTCACACAGATTGTATCAAAATTTTGTTCATTGTAGCTCTCTTTCACTAAACAAACCTGCTCTAGTTTTCATGTCGAAACGCAGGTATTTTATATTCCACGAGGTGATCCTTTTTATGTTATGGTAATTTTGACATTCTGACACAACTCTTTGGGAGCTTCTTTAGACTCCAGAAATTATCGTATTTCAAGGGCAAAACAAATTGTGGATTACCATATGGATAACTGTACCAAAAACGCTCGGAAAATAAATGGATGTACTTTTCTTTGCAAGTTCTTTTGTTGTATTCACTGACTCACATCCTATTTGTGAGTGTCCAGGTTCCAGAAATTTCAGTTCGATGATTTCTAACTTCATGGCATACAGCAAAAACAGGGGCGTGAACTTATTCCTGTTTCGGCCGGTGCATTTATCAGAGCATAATATGACACATTTAATTGACGGTGGCAGTGATCGCAAATATATAATAAGACACGTTCGTTTTTTACAAGCTCCACCACCTCCTTGCGATTCATCCTATACATATCATCTGCCCCTGTTTAAAACTAACGGAATATGTAGTTATATTTTAGCTTTTTAGAGTATTCTCTCGTAATATGCTTGGAATACAAGAGAATAAGATGTAATTAATACTGCCACCAACTCGGATGTTACCACATGGATAGATGGCATAATTATATTTCACCTACCATCGATCTCACATACTGGTATGAACCCATACAATTCAAAACATGTTTCTTTCTTCAGATTTCTGTTGTCAAATTTAAAGAACACTTTATATGTGTATGCTTGCCATGCATTTTATTATTAATCTAACGTACCGAGATTGTAATTGTACAGATTGAATATATATATATATATATATATATATATATATATATATATATATCATTGAAGACCAAGAAACCTTATGATATATTCTATTACTTATCAAAGTATCATAATTCGGTTAAGTCACCTTGTCGATGATGGTAGAGTTCCGGTCAATCCAAATGGATTTCTTACACCATCACTAAACCTCATGAAATGCATTCACTTGGACTCCATTACATGCTGCAAACCTCTGACTCAGCCGTCTTCCAATCCCCGTTAGACCATTAATCTGAGATACAGAGAAACAGCAAATCTGAGAATAGCACCGTTTCCCACTCTCTGATTTGCCAATTCTGATGTTCTCGAATAAAGGCTAACCTGGTTTTGCTATAGCATACTGTAAGGATCGCTTTGATCTTATGTATTCCAGCGTTAGTCTGTTCCCAAGTTACAAGCATGTAGAGTATCATACTGAAACTGTCAAGATAACAAGGAACTGATTCTGGGATGGCATAGTTCACTAATTAACGGCCTGTTGTGGCCGTAGTGCAGTTCTCACAGCCATGGCCTGGCCTTCTTGCACAGTTAACAGTCTCCTGGTAATGTAATACAAATCCATCCAACCACTCTTTTAACACACTGATTCTCTAGGCCGTCAGTCCCTAGGTGGAGCCACCTTTAAGCACTTTGATCGCCCTGTCAACATCCTATGGATTTAACAAGGGCCCAGCAGCATATAACACCACCAACAGAAACCACACAACGAATATGAAACTTATATATATATATCCTAATTTGACTTCTCCAAACAATAACAGCATTGTTCAGATTTAAATATCATTGTCCTTTTAGAACGTATTCCCCGTGTTCTGGGCAGGTTTACACATAGTGACAAATACAAGTTTTAGTCCATTTTCACTAAACTATGGAATATTAATACAAATATTCCATCGTTAAGAAAGTTAAATTTCAAAATCTAATTAATTTTTTCAATACCTTATAACAATTAAAATGTAGATGTCTTACTTAAAAAATTGAGATTGTCGAGCATTTCCATTCCTTTAAAGTGAAGAATTATACAGTAAAGAATTATAATTAGTGTTCGATGCTGATATAAACCAAACCGCTGCTCCTGCAGCTGCTACTACTACTACTACTACGATAATAATAATAATAATAATAATAATAATAATAATAATAATAATAATAATAATAATAATAATGACTAAATAATATACCTTTTTAGATTAAGTGATTCATCGGTAAACCCAGGAATATTTCCATAGAAGAGATTTGAAAATTCAAAAGATACTAGAAACGTTGGTTAATGGGATACTAATTACACGCTAACTTTAACAGACTTGCCTTGTAGTTGATGGGAACGGTTTTAGCAATACACTTATACTATATTCAGTGATTTGTCTTCATAACAAAGATTGTCATACCATATTGCTCTCATAAATTCAAGAAAGTAATATCACACAGCTATTCACATGCACTGTCATTGATATATTTACTTGTTTTTATTACAATCATGAAATGGATATATTTTCTCATAGGCTGACAATATAATTGATGAAATATTAGGAAGATACCAATATAAATTCGAATATGTAGTCAAAGAAAGCATAATTATTAAATCTCAACTGTAGTTTAAGGTACATGGTAGAAATGCACTGACTACATAATACATGTTTCTTGTTTTAAGAACAATCTTAAGCAGCATGTCTTCTTCAGGTGGCAGAACACAAGTTTGCATATAAATGTGAGGTGATCAGTATATCACGTTCATTGAAACAGGTGTATATATATATATATATATATATATATATATATATATATATATATATATATATATATATAGTTTGTGTTGTAAATTATAATAAATTATATATATACATATATATATATATATATATATATATATATATATATATATATATATATATTTTATATATATATATATATATAAGTTACAGACAATCAACTTTAGATGTGCTTGCTTTGGAAACAATCATGAAATTGATATATCTTCTCATAGGCAGGCAATGTAATTATTGAAAAAAAAGGATGAAACAGTAGTTTAAGGTACATGCAAGAAATGCATTGACTATATAATACGTGTTTCTAGCTTTAAGAACAATTTTAAGCACCATGTCTTAAAGACAATCATCCTTATGATACATTAGATAACTAATACAGGACATCAGATGATATATCATAGACAGATACTCCCTGGAAACTTTATTCTAGTTAGAGCTGAAGTAAATAAAGTAATTCATCTGACATGTCAGGAATATGTTACAAAAAAAGTATATACTGGTTAATTACATTATATGGCACTGATACAATACGAGAAGGATTGATTATTCAGGTTTTAATTAAAATTAGGTTTTTTATATCCAGCAAGACATAAAGACATTAAAAAATATATATTCTTCAAAGTGGACAGATAGTTTCATGTCAGTAATATATAGGAATCTTTCTCCCTCCGACAGTTCGGGGCGCCTCCGTGGTCTAGCGGTAGCGTGTTGGCCCACATATCACTACCACGCGTGTTCGAATCCCGGCGTTGGTTTATCTGAAGGTTGTTTCGTCTTTCGCTTCGTCTCATTACCTTTGAAGGTCGCTCGGCCCATTTAGCCTACCTTGTGCATAAAAGTGGCCGTAAAACATCAATCATCATAATCATCCTCCCTCCGACAGTTCGTCTTATTGGGTTTAATTATCTACAAAGAAAACGTTAACCAACACTGATGGTCATTGTTCACCAATAGATAATCTCAGCCTAAGATATATTACAGCTAGCGTCGATCTAGCTCTTACTGGAGGGTTAAAGGCACTGTAAATGCATAACATCATTACAAAATGAATGGAGTATAAGTCGATGTTACCGAATTATGATACAAAATGGTTTAAACTAGGGCAGTTACTGGTAGGAACACAATCGAAAATGATTGTACCCAGCTAAGAACACAAACAAACAAACAAAAACACAAACGCAATTATTGCAAAACAATTCTACGCAGGCCGAGTTGATTTATTGACTCATCAATCATTCCGGACCACAAATGACAATAGCTATCTTTATAAATCACATACTTTCATCCCAAAATTCAGCCTTCCATTACTCGTCTTCTAAATCAGAAAGAAGTAAGAAAGCAGTAATTAGCTTTCCCAGAAAGCAATATAACAATTAATTAATCATAAACGCGAATTAGAAGTTATTTTATTACCTTATTTCTATGATTTGGTCGTGCCTTTGATTGTATATATGCGGTTGCGTGTATAATAATAACAATGGCCGAAATGGCAGTTTTTTACGTGGCTGGCAACCTCAAATGAGGGAGACACGGTCTGTAATTTATAGCTTCCCCACGGAGACTAATTCTAAATAAATTTAGAATTTAGAATAAATGACATATTCGGTGGATGAAAAACTCTTACTATAGTACCACGACCGAGGCCCGAACCTGCGACCTCCCCCACAGAATGACCATAGCCATAATTAAATAGTCTCAAACTCTGCCTATGTGGCCAAAGAGGTGGTTACACGTTTACGCATGTAGACATGTATACATTTATGTATACATTTTTGTGTATATATATATATATATATATATATATATATATATATATATGTATGTATGTATGTATGTTTGTATGAATGCATGTATGTATGTATATATGTATGTATGTATGTATGTATGTATGTACCAATTTATGCATGTCTATATGTAACTGTTTGTGTTGAGACGATTTACTTTGATTCGAGTTGTTTGGCATCGGGGCTGGTCACGATTAATACTCCTGCGAGTAACAGTTTTAATTGGCATTACACGTATCGCGTTGCTAAGTCAATTCGTTTAATGATAATTGTCACTGACCGAACTAAATGAGGAAAACACAATAGATTAGAATGAAATTCCCCAGTATACATACGGGAAGATAATGAGCTAACCTATCCACGTTACTTACGAATGAATGACTAAATATTTAAGAAGAATGATACAAAAGGTATTAATCTTAATTAGAAGGCATCATTATTAGTGTAAGACACACCACCTACGTTCAGCCATCATTTGGGTTATCTGTTAGCCATTCAAGAAGTCTTAAACAGATGCAACGTTTCCTCGGGGCTTTTGTTTAATATGTTTTTCGCGTTCGAATGTTGATTCGAATGACATGGACAAATATGACTACCTCAATTAGAAGATAATAAACTGAGACGGTATGATAAATGAATGGATTACTTCATTAATGAGTAGCCAACTCGCTCACTACCATTTGTGCAATGGACTAATTAATTACTAACTAACTCGACGACTTGCTGGCTATTGCTTTTGTCAGTTAGCAACATGAATGCATTGGGAGCTAAATGATTAAAAGAGAGGATGGTCGTCTACATTCTGAAAGTGTAAACAGGTTCTAAATAATTAAATAATCGAATAACTTATTGAACAGCTGGTTGACTGACCGACCGAATGTCCGTGGTTTCCTCTCCCTAATTCGTTTATACATTAATATTTTCATTCACTCAAATATCACTTTTCACCATCTGTCTATCTGACAATTAACACATCATAGATACTTATCACTTTCTCTTTTAATCAAAGACGACAATAAAGAGACCGACAAAATTGTCTCCCGTGATCCTATTAGACATCATCGAGACACTCGATTGGCAAGATAGATTGCGTACTATACTGAACATTTGTGGCGTGTGGGGAAGAATATTAGCGTTGCTCTTCTCTGCATCATCTTCAACCAACTACGAATAACATTCTTCGGCCAGTTGGCCTAATTTTCTAGCAATATATCTTCCACCGGATGTTCCAAGCAAGCACTTCGCCGCAACTAAACGAAACATTCATTCGTGCACCACTCGGACTGAGACGAATATTTTAATTAGATTAGCTGCCTACTTTGACATTAACATCATGTTGTAAGTAATTTTCTTCTTCTCGTTAACCTTAATGAAAACCCGTGAAAAGAAGGTTGAACTTGGAATCTGAAAACTCATGAAACATATACATGTGCCAAAGGTTTTAGTTATCTAATAACAAAATAATACTACTAATAATAATAGTAAACACTACTACTACTTCTACTACTACTATTACTATTACAATTACTACTATTACAATTACTACTACTGCTACTACTTCTACTTCAACTACAACAAGAACTACTACTACTACTACTACTACAACTATTACTACTACTGCTGCTGCTACTACTGCTACTACTACTACTAAACTCAGGTCATCCAGTCAGATACTATTGCAGGTGCCAGTGTCTCGGCTCAAGTCATATGGTGATTGTGCGTTTAGTGTTGCAGCCCCCAATTTGTGGAATAAGTTGCCGGCAAATATTAGAAATGCGTCGTCAATTGGAAATTTTAAGTCTCTTCTCTAAAAACACACCTGAAAAAGGTTGCTTGGATCATGATAAATAACAATCTTTTAAACAACAGGGTTTTAGCATTATCGGGATTAAAAATAATACTAATAATTATTTGAACAGGCTATTTGATTAGCTCCTGCTATAACTTTATTAAATATACTATATTATTATTATGTATTATTATATTATTATTATATATTATTATATTATTATTACTCTACTACTACTACTACTACTATAACTAATAATAATAATACATGTTTAAACAATAAATATATAATATATTACTGCTACTAATATATACTACTACTACTACTACTACTACTATACTGGTAATAATAATAATAATAATAATAATTAATATAATAATAATAATAATAATTAATAATAATAATAATAATAATAATAATAATCAAACTATTAGTACTACTACTATTACAACTACAACAACTACTACTACTAGTAATAATAATAATAATAATAATAATAATAATAATATTAATATTAATAATATTAATGCGTATTTATTGAAGCATTAAAAACTAAACGCTCAATCACCACATGGCATGATCTTAGACACGCGTACCAGAAATAGTATTTGACTAGTTGATGGATTCTGCTCCAAATATACACAATTCACATATATATTCAGTTATTATTTGTTAGTAAACATTCGAATTTTGTTTAACTGATAGTAAATATAAATGTTTACGAATTGTGGTAATTTTCATGTATTATTTTATTATGTGAACTGCAGTAATATGAGTTCGCGGAAGTCTATTGATTGAAATACCAGATATGCACATATCAATTGGTATAACAAAAAAGATATAAAGATATAACAATTATAATATGATTATTTCATAACAATATAGGTATAAATCTAAATTAGGATATATAAAACTGACTAAGAAAAACAAAATTAAGCACCAAAATGGCTGGAGAACAAATGCGTTGTCAGCAAAAGGAGTGCATTCTATAGCTTGGCTGCTGAACACTGAAATTTTCTTTCGCCATAGCTAGATGTTCTAACCCTTGGAACCACCAAAGTCACTGAACCCATCGATCGTAGTGTTCTTCTTGGTTTAACTGTCAACATGTCATATATGTATCTTGGAGCCTGTTTATCTAGGGCTTTATACGTGTGCATTGGGATTTTAAATTGCGCTCGATACTTAGTAGGTAAACAAAGGAGATATTTCAATATTGGTGTCATGTGACTCCTGCGTGATGTTCGGGTTACAATCCGTGCCGCTGTGTTTTGTATACGTTGTAGCATGATAATGGGTGTCTGGATATGTCCATTGAGCAATGTGTTACAATAGTCCAAGCGTGATGTTATAAGCTAATTGACTAGTGACTTACTTGCATAACTTGTTAAGTAACGCCTAATATGCCCAATGTTGCGGAATTGGGGTTAGCCAGACCTACATATATCATTGAACTGTTGCTGCATATTCAGTACAGAGTCAAAGATAACACCTAAGTTCCTTAGAGTATTCACTGATGTTATATTAATGTCACCAAAACAAACAGTTTCGTTTTCCATATGAATAGCATTATGCTTAGATGTGAAGCATAACTTCCGTTTTGTCACTGTTCAGTTCGAGCATGTTTGTACGCATCCATCCCTCAATGTCTGTTAGACAGTTCTCAATGAGTGAGAGGGAGCATACAGCGAGTGCAGAACTGTGCTGCACGTCTGGTGACACACACTCGAAAGAAGGTTCATATGCTAATAAAAAAATGACATTCCAGCAAATAAAATAATGCATGTAATGTGTTTCAAAGTTCGTGCAATCTAAATAAGACCAATTAATTCACACGTTGATATTTTCTGCATTACGGTAAAACAAGTACTTACTACCTACTGCTTGATTATTTTCGTATAAAAACAGTTTTTGGTTATAATATCATACAAATGGTTACTCTTCGTTCAGATCACTGCTGTATCAGATACACTTTATTTTCACGATTCCTCATTTCCCACGCTGATAAAACATTATAAAAACTTACAAATTCACACGAAGATAACATATGGTAGGTGATTCTCTTCAGCTATATTCGTCATGATGATTCTTAGCTTAAAAAGACATTGTATCTAAATGATTGTTTCTTGATGATTTGGCGATATGTTGTATTCACGATTTATAAGTTATATCTGCGTTAGTGAACTAGTATCCATTGTCAAGCGCACGCATGAACGCATGAACACATACATATATACATACACACACCCATGAATATACACAAACACATACATACACACACACTCACACACACACACACAACAATATATATATAATATATATATATATATATATATATATATATATATATATATATATATATATATAGTCGAATTCGTTAATCCGACAAGGTTTGTCACATGATAATACATCGGATAAACGAGAATATCGGAATATCGAGTGTGTGACATACCGTTAGTCTGTGTCACACATTCTTAAATCATAAAGATATACCTCCGTATTTAGACCAATATTCACTAACAGTGCGCAACATTCGGAATTGTATTGAAGCTATTGATCATTTTGATGTATGTTAATAAATACACTATAAACAAATACTCGTGTCACTTAGTCCATTAGATTAACTCATCATCTGCTCACTGGAATGAAATTTGTAATTAGCCATGAATTATTATGATTGGCTATGAGATAGCCACGGGCAATGGAAGCATCGTGTGTCGGTTTGCATGATCGAGGATGAGCTATTATCATGGGTGGTTAGGTTACATGTTGGTGTGTCTTGCGAGACTGAACCGGCGGAAATATTTGGCAACATTTTCGTGCTGTCGGATTATCGAGGTCATTTTACATTGAAATGTCACATTCTGTTGGCGAAATGAAGTGTTGGGGTCAGAACGCTGAACAAAACTGTCGGATTAAAGAGTACTTTATAATGGAGCTAAATCCGTCACGGGCAATAATGCGTTCGATGGTGGATTGGTCGGATAAATGATGTCCGGATTAACGGATTCTGACTGCATATATATATATATATATATATATATATATATATATATATATATACACCCGTACGCGCACATAGATAAAGTATTACGATTGACTAAACGCTTTTTTGTATTCAGCAGTTGTTTCTTATGGTGTACTTAAAGAAAGAAGGGGGTTCCTAAACTACGGTGATTCACAGGTGAATTAATATTTCTCTAGTGGAATTCTGTAAATTCTAATAGTGATAATGCGGTTCCGGTTTTAAATCAAGTGCAAAACAGTTTACTAAAATATTTTTATTTATTAAAATCTGTTATAACCTAACGTAGGCAGTACGCGTTTCCCATTTATTATTTAGTTGCAGACCTGTTGTTTGAATCCATTCTATAGTTTGCTTCGTGTGGTATTGTCATTTCCTTAGGGGCATAGTTTCAGTGACATGTTTAAAGTATAATCATCATCAAAGCTAAACAAACTAATCGTTGACTTACTCAGTTAATTAAGAATCTAGAAATGTATGACTACTACTACTACTTCTAATACTACTACTACTTCTACTACTACAACAATAACTATTACTACTCCTACTACTACTACTACTACTACTAATAATAATTATTATTATTATTATTATTATTATTATTATTATTATTATTATTATTATTATTATTATTATTATTATTATTATTATTATTATTATTATTATAAAAATATAAATAATAATAACTCGTATATACATAATTATAAATGCGTGACCATTGATGAAATTATTTTCTTTTAAAATAAATATAAGCACTTTTATACATTGTTGTTACCGTTGAGATATACAATTACCAACATCACATTAGTGAATACATTCAGTGAATTACAGGATCGCCACTTGATATCTAGAAAATATCAATTTTCAGAACGGAGTTATGTGGTGCCTGTCAAAATAACGCATCGCCTTGCCTGTACATTTAAATAGAATAATTTAGATCTTACTTCTTTCATATTTAGTTGATGCCAGGACGCTATCTTTGAAAGAAGATTTGTAATATCCGCCGTAAATGTGGATAAGACACATGAAAGGAAATTGTTTTCTGTGTGTATTGATTGAGTCTTAATGGAAGGCAGCTCTCAAAATAAAGCAAATTATGGATATCATTAAACCTCAGCCCACAAATTCGTTTGATTTCTTCCTTTACTCACCTCAGTCTACAACCAAATGTAATTGTTGCAGTACCAACGTACGTAAATATCTGCCGTGTCAAATAGCTTTTCGTGATTATTAATAAAAGGATATTTATTAGTAACCCAAAAAAAATCGAAATGAAAAGTTAAGGCTAGTTCTAGTCAGCACATGCGGCATACCTAGTATGCTAAGAGATGCGTATGAAATATATTGAACACTTATCAAAGCAATAATTGAACTTAAATTAAAATTCATCAATAAATATTCTAACCGCAAATAAACAATTGCATTTCTTCAATAAGGGTTTATTTATTTCACACACCATGTTATCCATACCAAGTGTATTCATGTAAGACATGTTTGAATTAAACGTATATAGATGTAAACCAACTACTTTTTACACTTCTTATATCACAATGCGGCCAAACATTATTTGAGATAATATATTATACCATATAATCATACCATAAAAGTCACCTATGTTACACAGGGATAAGGGCAAACTGGTGGGATTGTAGGGATTAACATCATACGCAATGTTTGCTTACTGTGGGGCTTCAAGTTGGCCATTGTGTCTATGATGTGCCACCACAAGGTATCACTAGATATTATACAAGTTTATTTTCTCTGAAAATTATTAAAAGGTACGTACGACAATCGTTATTTCATTATCACAATCCGTGATATCATAATATAAACAATACTTGTTTGCTATCTTCGTCTGTTGAGCCTGTTGTTGCAGACCTGATGTTTCAATATCATATGTAGATTGCTTCATGTGCTAATGACCTTTTTTTCTTGAGGGTACGACTTCGACCACAAGTTTCAAGCATAACCACATAGTGGCTAAACAATACTGTCGATCACTTACTCAGTAAATTGATAGTCTTGTGTTTTAAACACATACAAGACCGAAACTACGTTACTATTTCCTTTCTACACGTATTTTTCTGTGGCAGATAAAACTACTACTACTACTACTAATATTAATAACTCATTTCTACATACTTTCCTTCTTGCAAAAAAAGGAAATAGTTTAATGCAGTAAACCATTCAAATAAACATAAAACACTGTGTTTTAAATATATCTTAGCATTTTGAACATTGGTGTTGCCAATGAGATATGCAATGACCGAAATCATATCAGTGAATACATTCAATAAATTAACGGATCACCAATTGATATGTCGAAAATATATATCTTCAGAACTAAGTTGTTTGGTATTTGTCGAAATAATACATTGCCTTGCGTGTGTCTTTAAGTAGAACACATTATATAAAACTTCTTTGATACTTAGATGATGTCAGGCCATTATCTTTCAAAGAAGATTTGTAATATCCGCCGTTATTGTGGATAAGAGTCCCGTAAGGAAATTGGGTGTTGTTTGTCTTGATTGAGTCTTAATGGAAGGCAGCTCTCAATATGGAGTAACTGTTGGAAACTATTACGCCTCAGGCTACAATTTCGTTTTAGTTCTTCATTTATTTACCTCAATCCACAAACAAAACGTAATTGTTTTCGTAATAATGTGAGAAAAACCTGACACCAAAAACCGTTTTTCGCGATTAATAATAAAAGAAGGTTATATTTGAGTAACAAAAAAAACGAAAAGAGAAGTTCTAGTCAGCGCATGCGTCATGCATATAAATATTGGTTGATATACTGAAAAAAGAAAGAAAAAACTATAATTCAAATTAAATTAAAATTGATAAAGAACTATTCAAAGTGCAAAGAACCGATTGTGTTATAAAGCTCAAATTATTTCACATGCCATATTATCCATACACAGACTACATCAATAATACATTATTCAGGTACATACACCCATACAAACCAACTACTGGCTAGTGTAAACATCTTATATCACAATTTAAATCTAACCTGATATTTTAGAGCTTACTAATATACGTGGCTAGTTTTGTAGCGACTTAATATCAGCTATGCGGCAGACATCGTTTGAGGTAATGTATTACACCATTTAAGCACATCATAAAAAGTCACCTATCTTACGCAGATTTAGGTGTAAACGGGTGATAACATAAGCATTAGTATCATCCTCAGTGTTCGTTTACATTTGGGCTACACGTTGGCCATTATCTGACTAGATATTAAACTAGTTTATTTTCCAATTAAGAACTATTAGAGGTAAACGGTGCCTGAAATAGATTTATGGGGGATTAGCAGAGGATGAGAACTAGGGCTTTGTTTAACACATAACATACTGTGTGCAACGTACTCCAATTTAGAATCCAATTCCATGACAACAAATATCTTGTTATTATGACATGGTGGTATAGAGTATGATGTATCGCGTTTAGAATTCCTGTTTAGGTTGATTAACTGTCATCTATGCAGATAAGTTCAGTGACCATTAGTCCAAGCAATTGTAAATGATCGGAACGAAAACACAGTTATTCGCTTATAATTAAGGATGAGACTTTTTACTTACCATGGTAAGGCGTTAGAAGCATAAGACAACAACAAACAGGAACATTTAGAAGGAAAACAAATGAAGGTTCTTCCATTTTAACACCCCATATAAACCATAAGACGTGGATCAGTGAATTATTTAAAACAGAAACACGCAACCTATATGATTATAAAACAATTTTATCTTTGGAGAAATGTATATCGATTGTCCATTAAATATATTAACATCTTTTAAGTGATTATTTGTATTTAATGCCTTTCAATTCGCCTATCGTATGCTAATCTGCTACATAAATGCATTTATCTACAGATTATCTTACAAGATAACACAATGATAGCCCTCTGAGCCATAAACTAGTCGGCCGGAAATTTTAAAACAAAAACAAATTAAACACATTCTGGTATCTAACGAAATCTTGATGTGACTGAGGTCATAGACCAGAATTACCCATACATATAAAGAACGATTGATATCCAAGATTGCGATTCTAGGATGCCATTATTGTGAAAATAACGCCCGATAAAATCTACAACAAATAAGATATGATAATATTGATGGAAGATGTTAGCATCACCTTTCCAGGAACATCTAGTTAATACTCCATATGTCTGATTAGGTTAACATGATTTAGACAGATGCAGCAAAAACTGGTCTATTACTTCAAGCACAATGTGCCAAAAACATATCATGACTTCTAATCAACGGCATCAAATAAGCACCTTGTCCTCATCAAAGTTTCTTTATCCAGATATGGTAATCTCTCCAGTAGGACCTGATAAGATAATAGCTATCACATCATCGATGACGTCAGTATAATTATTCCTGTACCTATTCATATTTCGTGACGCAATTCGATGTACTGAATCGCATCCAACTTGCAAAATCCAAAATTATACCAAAAACAAATGTAGTTCGTTAGTTAATACCTAACAACTAACAAGATTATTATTAATGGGCATATATTACGCCGAAAACGACCTCCTTTTCGTAAGTGTTTCAGATATCGATAACAAGATTAAAATGTTAACTATTGTCATTACTTTCTGGATATGATTGTCTGCACGAACTTGGACATTGTCTACATGGCAAGGTGTAAATTTCGACATATATCATATGATAGAGAAAGGAATGGATAATAATGTATTGGATTAGTGTAGTTAGTCCTGGCAGATAGAACTGATTACAGCAAAGGTGGGTAAAGTAATTTTATGCACTGTATTTAAATATAGCATCTTAAATAAATACCCGATATATTCGCATCAAGAGATAGTAATACATATATACGCGCACACAGAAGCACACATACGTAAACACAAGCATGCACGCAGCACGACCCATATATATATATATATATATATATATATATATATATATATATATATATATATATATATATATATATATATATATATATATATATATATATTGTGATAAACAAATAACACATTTCCAGTACTTCAATACTCTTTCATACATGTTCCAGCTGAAGCAATTTCCTGTACAGGTTTGTAATCATTCTTGATAGCCAATGATCTAGCTTAATGTATACTAATAGCTTTAGCTAGCTACAGGTAAGCTTATGGCTCAGTGTTAATGGCTTACGTGAAGTCCATCAGTAAATAAACACTTTGTTATCGACGCAAAGAATTGTCTGTTCCGTATATAAGCGAAATATAGCTCAACGTCTGTTGGCAATAGGTTAGTAATATGTTGAAACAAATATCAGCCTTACTTTTAATGTATACAAAATAGGATAACAGATTAACAATTTATATTTGATTGTTGCTGATATCTATTTATATAATAAATAATGTTTGTCTTGTCTTAGCAATTATTCTATGATGACATATGAAAAGTAAACAAATTCATATAGCCACTATGTATCTCTATATGTAGATTCATTAAATGTTTTTTCCCCGCAAGAACAAGTATAGCCGTATTTGTTGAAGGTGTTTCTGGTGCTTTGGAATTTATTTTTGTTATTTATTTGGGGGGGATAAAGGTATTTGATAACGCTTGAATTTAAATGAGTACTTAAATATAGCAAGCGGGACACAGGATCTATGAATATGTTAATTTGGTGTTGATGGGATATTTGTTGGCATTAATTTGATCATTTATTAACAGAAACCTGAGATTAATCAAATTATAGCTCTATATATTACGCATTCATCGGCCAAAATATTCGGTTTGTGTTACCTTCGAAGACTCATCTTTTGGAAGTAATGACTTAGAACCTTCTAACGAGGCAGCTCTTTTCCCACGTTATTACCGACCCTATTACATTTTGGTAAAGATAATATTAACGGTAAATAAAGAAGGCAAACTTAAAGTAAAATATTCATCCAAGTGAAGTTGTTTGTTGCATTAGCTCCATACCTGTAGTTACCTACCATTAACTCTCAGTCAAGACAAACAACAATAGATTACCATATTTGTCGCGTCACCATTGTTTTAAAACACAAAATCATATATCACATAATCATATGTTAGTATTGGCATCATTTATTTTCATCTGTAATCATCATCCTTCGTCTTACGTGATCATTCGGTCAATAACGTTTAGCTAATGATTCCTATTGTGCTTGTAGCGAATGTATATGAATTCTATCTTATCTTTTCTTAGGAATATAATTATATACCATGTAGGATCAAACAGTAAATGAACAATTGCTGAAACAATAGAAACGTATGCAATACATTTAAGGCTATCTCAATGCTAATATTTATGAGAACATTATTTCAAAATTGGCAGTAGTAAAATCTTTAATTGTTTAAACAGAGATAAATAATCAATGTGAAATGTTGGCAAGGAAATTGGCGCTATTTGCTGTATGAGAGGATTAAATGAAACAGCATAGTTATGGAAACAAGCATATACTTACACCACCATGTCAGTCTTGGCCTACAATCATGACATTATGAAGAAACTGAAGGAAGTTCCCGCTGCTGAAGAGGTCTATTCGGTTATAGAGGATAGTAATAAGTATCTCCCTAAATGACAATTTTCGTAGACGTCATTCAACAGAAACTGCTCTCTTGACAGTTTCATATTGAATTATTGGAGTGCTTGATGAAGGATCCATCTAAAATCGGATGGCAATATATTAACAGCTGAATGAACATTAGACGAAGCCATCTAATTAACTTTCTGCCACCTCGATTCATTCACCACCTTTGCGACGCTGCATACGAGGTGTCAGATCGGTGGCTTTCTTATAACAGATGCAATCCGGCTATTTCAGACCACTTAAGAAGGCACGGTAAAGGCGGTAGTCACTATTGTCTCATTTCAACTTATTACAAGTAAATACTGATCAAATGCAAAATGAACGAAATCAAAGCATCACAACTAATTTGTGATGAATGTTATCTGAATATTTCCTTACAATATTGGTGGAACTATATCTAAAGAGAAAACTGCATTAAATATCATTACTGCAGTAGCAACCTTCCTCAATCCGCCATGCAAACAAGGCGTGACTCTTATCTTGGTATTTTGTTTAATGACTATTTCCGTCTCTAATCACTTTCTTATCCAGCGAAATATTAAGTGCACCTCGGTCTCCTTTCATGTCAGTTGTGTTTTGTGGCTGATGACTGATATTTTTTGTTATTGTAGATATAACGCTCGTTATGGGGTTATACAATGAACATAGAAACATTAGCATATCAGTGGTTTATATTGAACAGTTGCATACCATAACCCAGCAATGGAGTTATTACTATGACACAAACTATTAAAATTAGTTATGATTAACACGCATAATTACTAAGTTGACTCAAAAGGAATTACTTCAACACAGTATATCAGTATAGATAAATTCTAATTTGTATTCCCTTTTATACATGATAGAGTACCCATATGCAGTTATTAACCTCATCCGGACTTTTCTTTTTAAACATTGGATAAGATTATTCGGATATTTATGGAAGTTACAAACATCCTGGGATTAATTGTCTTGCCAGTGAAGATAGTATCATGTTGGGAAACGCGAAGATAAATATTTCATTGTTTTTAAAAACGTCATTCGCTTTTTGGAATAAGTCACCAAATCTATATTTGTGTTGTAATATGTCACATTATTACCGAAGAGGGACCGTATAGCAATTGAATGTCGGAAAACAGATTAATTTACCTGTTTTAATTTTGTTTGTTTGTTCGTTTTTGTTATTTTAACAATAAAACGATGAACCGAATATTGGTAGAAATTCTCCTGATAGGCGGCAAGTATTAGCAATGTTAACTAATTATAACGATTATGTTTCAGTGAATGCACTTTTATGAAATATGCGCTTTGTAAACTGTTTTTTGTTTCTTCAAATCCTACTCTATAAGATCAAGTAAAATTAGTATTTATTTTAGTGGTTGCTTTTAACACACGACAGACAAAGTAGACAGTTGAATAATGATTAAGATTAGCAACTCGTGAAACAGGTGAGAGCATATTATATTATTATGTTACATGTATCCAAAGTACCTGCTGAGGTTCTTAATCATCAGACATTTTATGAGTTCTTCGTTGGATTATAATCATATGCAATTTACACAAAGAAACATGTCTATAAGGAGTAATGTGCTGTTAACTATGAATACCTTCCAGATGTTGTAGGTGGCATTATTGTTTCCAATATATACTTTCTGTGGGTGATAATTTTATATTTTCGGTTTCGCTAGTTGTGTGATATCTTCATTAGCCAAAAGGTTGTAAACCGTTTGACCTATTTTCCAGATAACGTTATCATCACAAGATAGATTAATGTTCCTCTTCAGTAGGGAGAGATCAATTTCTATATGCGTGAAGAATTCATCTTAAAATTACCATGAATGTGCAACATATAATAATTTATAATACCAGAATTACGTTTCTATAACCACATACTATACACGTTTCTTGGTGCCTTAAATATGCTAAACACTGAAATATTTTAACCGTTCAATTCAAAAATGTTCAAAGTATATATATATATATATATATATATATTCCTTCTTATTTTGCCTTTTACTGCAAACCGTACAGCTTATATTTTATATAATTATATCAACTTCCGACAAATTTATAACAGTTTACTATAGGAATCAAATGTGTTTGATATCAGAAATAAGATTAATGTCAAACCTCGTGCATTGCACAACTAATAATAATAATAATAATGTATATTTAATAAAGCGCCCTTATATTGCTATATCGTTCTACTAAAAACATTTATTAAGGAGGTTAACTATGATTTGCTAATCAATACGGCACAGTGTACTTTAAAATGTTTTAAACGGGGCTTTGTTTTCTACGTATGTTTACCTCACCTGTTGATGCCAAGTTATTAAATAATATCAGTCATTAAAACTATATTAGGGTAAATAGAATTAAATTTATAGTCATGCAATAGGTTTATTTCAAACTGAATCTAGAAGGAAATTATCTAAATATACACTAAGCGAAGCGAATACATTGTAAATACAGTTTGGGGTTGCACCAAAGATGTTAATTCTTAAATCTTTACAAGTATGCATCCAGGTATGTTTTAGTAGAAACAACAATGCAAAGTTACATGTGTATTTTTGGTATGCACGTCATTGAGAGACTACTCACTAGTGTGAGCAATAAGTCATTTCAACATATAGTGTTATGTTACATCTATGAGTAGAGATGATGATGGAGCGGGTGTGAGCTGACCTAAAGGTTTGATTCGTTGATTAAGTGACTACGGAAACGATTAGAGGACACACGCTTTTCGTTTTGACTTTGCCCTTCTTAGCATCGTGAACACTCATTATATTAATGACTGTTACAGAAAAGGCTCATACTAGGACAGCTGATGACACCTTATGGGCATCTCACGATCCACCCGAGGGCATAACGGCATATTTCTGACTTGCAGTGAAATCAATCAAGGCTGATACTGCTACTGCTAAAGACAAGCTGGAACTCTTAGAAGAGAGAACTGCAGCACTTGATGAAAATACCATATCCAGTTCCTTGAGGCACAGATCGTATAAATGAAAGGATTTACATGCAATCAACACTACGACTTAGAAAAGCTCACCATGCGTAACTCCATTCAATAATAACACGAATTCCAGACATCTTGGCGAGATCTCACATCTTCAACCATGCAAGCAGGCTCAGGAACACCTAACACTACATCCAGCAGCAGATGCCTCAATCACGCTTAGAGTGTACACAATTTGCTTAACCTGTTTTAAAATCCCCCCAAAAAAACTGACCCGAAGAACAAAGGTATACTAAGACAGGCAAGCTCTATTTTAAGAATATGGTTCAAACACAGTATCTGAAGCCAGTCCTTCGGAATCAGCATCCAGTGTATCCTCTACCGATGCTAATCACTGACAGTAGAGACCAAGAAGGACAAGGGTCGTGCGTCCAAGCGCTATTATGCTAATGTAACTGATAGTCAGGATATAACATATCTAGGAAACAACAAACCTGATGTCACTAAAACATATCATGTTACATATGCAAATAGACTCAAAGGAGCAAGGGGTACGATCATAGAAACATTTGAATCGGACAGGGATTGAGGTACTGGCTATTAGCTCCAGTAAATGATACGTGAGCACAGCGTGGTGAACACGGTATGCAATGCCACACATATGCGTAACACTGGCTTTCTATATTGTTGGGGGGGGGGGCGATGTAGATACTTAAATGAACTCTACCCCCAGGCATACAATTCAAACCAATAACGGTGATTAAAATATAACATTATTATTATTGTACTTTACCAACTACAATTCATTGATAAATGTCCACATCATACTGTGCACCGGTTGATTTTGTAAGAACAGTGTGCAAATATTAACTGTACACCAAGTGCACGATTACTTATGGCAAAAGAATACAGTATGTTTCCTTTAAAATTTATGTATATACTAAATGTAATTCTCTGAAAATGGCAACAAGTTTACATCCAAAATTCTAATCCAGACAAATCATTTCACTGCCATCTAAAATTCACTCCAAATTATCAACGATCTATGATTGTGTCACCAACAGATCCAGAAGAGGTGTCTCGAATCATGACATCACTAAAATCTAATAAAAGTTCAGTCATGATGGCATCAGTTCGAATGTCTTAAAAACTTTGAAACTAGCTCTATGCGAACCCATCAGTATTTTAATAAATAAAATATTGGAAATAGGAAATGTTCCAGCCAATATGAAGATATAAAAAAGTATACCGATTAAAATATCCAAAGAAAACCTGGCATGGAAAATTATAGACCTAAATCTTTATTCCCATCAATTTCTAAAATCTTGGAAAAAGTTGTTCTTTAAAGATTATATAGTTTCTGTGAAACTCAAAACATGCTGTATGAAAATCAATATGGTTTGCGACCGAAACTCTCTACTATTGACGCAGTCTCCAGATTATCAGTCTATTCAATGGCCTCACTTGAACGTAGCCTGATTACACTTGCAGTATTTCTGGACCTCTGTAAGGCATTTGACACAATAGATCACAATATGTTGTTGAAACATCTGCGTTTTTATGGTGTCCGCCGCGTGGCCTTGGAGTGGTTCAGGAACTATTGGACAAACAAGTCCTAATTTTTGTCATCATATCACATACACTCTGCTAGTCATAGCGTTACATGTGGAGTTTCCCAAGGAAGTGTCCACAGCCCACTCCTGTTCATTAACACATTCAAAATGCATTTTATTTGCAGACAATACAACACTTTATTGACCTTCTCAAACCTCAAATAAAATACAACGCAATACAAAATAGACATAAGAGGATAATCAGAGTGGTTTTGTGAACATTATTCCAGCAACAACATAAAATGTAAGGGTGCAGAGGATAACGCAGGTGTGGGGTCTAATTTATGTCTATTCGGATCTCGGAAATGGTTTACACAAATCGGCTAAATGGAGTAAATACTTCAATAAAATACAGTACAACTGTAGCTAGGATCTTATTATTCATTCATAGTTAATTATGAATACTTCTTAAAGTAAAGACTTTTGTTTAAGTAAAGTTATGGAAAGGGCAGTTGCTTTCCATCTTAGTCACTAGAGTCTGCCTAAAAAGTGGTCACAGCACTGAAACAGCCTTGGTTCGGGTGACATTTTGTCAGTTGATCATGATGTCAGTTGATCATGATGTTAGTTGATCAAGGTAGGCCATTATTACCTGTTCTTATGGACATGTCTGCTGCATTTTATACAGTTGACCATAATGTACTTTCTCTAGATTAAAATACATGTTTGGTCTGTCAGATAAAGTACTTGAATGGTTTCAGCCTATCTGGAACAACGCTCCCAGTGAGTGTCTGTTCATGGTATTTTATCTGACGTTCAGTTTGTATTATCTGGTGTACCACAGGGTTCAGTTCTTGGGCCTCTGGTTTTCACAATGTATATCCGTCCTCTTGGGATCATTGCGAAGCAATATGGGGTTAAATATCACTTGTATGTTGATATCACACAGCTGTATATATCACAAGATACTGACAATGAGTTAAATTGCTCCTCTCCCTTGAACAATTTAGTAACCTGTATTGCTGATATTCGGCTATGGATGACTCAAAAGTTTCTAAAACTAAATGATAATAACAATATATTATATATTTGGCATCACCACATTGTGTTAAATCCCTAAAGACACCAACATTACAGATGGGTGCATCTTTCATTAACACTAATGGGTCAGTAACAATGTATTAACATGTATATACATGTCACATCAGTATGCCGAGCTGCCTACTGCCATCTTAAGAACATCCACTGTTTAAAAACATTCTTGATATAAGAAGCACTAGCCCATGCCTTTGTTGCATGTCGTATAGACTATTGCAACTCCCTGTTATATGGCATATCTGATTAAAACATTAATCGTCTTCGGCGAAGTCAGAATAGTGCAGCTTGCATTGTAACAAATACTTGAAAATATTATCATGTCACCCCAATTCTTCAAAACCTACACTGGCTGCCTTTTAGACAACGTACCTATTTCAGAATTTTAAAAACAATATAAATATGTTGAGGTTATGGCGCCAGAATACCTGTGTGAACTGGTGTCCGTTAGAAGGTCATCCCGAAAACTGAGGTCATCCAGTCAGATACTATTGCAGGTGCCAGTTTCTAGGCCCAAGTCATATGGTAATTGTGCGTTTAGTGTTACCACCCCCACTTTTTGGCATAGGCTGCCAGCAGATATTAAAAATACATCGTCTCTTGAATATTTTAAATCTATTTTAAAAACAAACTTTTTCGAGGTCGCTTTCACAGATAAATACTAATTATCTTTTAAATCACCTACAGGGTTTTTAAAGACATATTATTTGTGGTATTATTATATTACTATTATTATTATTATTTTTTGTACAGCGTCTGTTAGTAAAGGCCTTCTAATAAATATACAAGATTATTATTATTATTATTATTATTATTATTATTATAAATATGTGTAATTAAATTGAAACCAATTACTGAATTGTAAATTCATAAACATTTTGGTATTAGCAATGAATGCTCTACGAATATAAAATTTCTTATTCTAGTAGACTTGTCATTTTCACTTTTTGTGTTTGCAGATCTAACTAATTATAATGACTTTGTATCATAGCCTATTTTTCACAAGCAATACATAGGATAAACAAGAAAGACATTACGAAATAATTAGTACACACTTAAATCAAAACAAAATGACTTATAAATTGAGCTTTTTCAGAATCTTATAAAGTAAAATATGACTTTCCCTCTGTTCAAATACGAACCTATCTAAGAATTTCATACATTTAGAGTGCACATTAAAAGGTAATTTGCAAAAGAAGCTTGGTTAAGTCGTTGGCTATTATAAAAACAAAACAAAAATATTTTATGGAACGTATCCTAGGAAACGTCCAAAGGTATGATTATTATTATATTCTGCGTTCTGTTGTCTTTTGTATTCATATTTGTTCATCCGAAACTTCAACGGACGTTTTTATAATCGCATTAACGCTAAGATAACATTTGATATGAAGCAGCTTTAGATGTTTTGTAACATATCAGATTCATTATGAGTCATGGGATTCAAAACGGAAATGACGTAATAATAGCCTTTTCAACGGGCAGTCACGTATTTACGGAAACAGACTCTAATTACTTCAACTACGTTTTTTTATCATTACAGAATAAAGCTCTTTTACATTTGAGAACTACGTTTTACTGATATTAATTTATATGTTTTCATTCGTGGGATTACCGAGCAACAATCAAACATATGACATTGGAGGAAGATTAGAAAAACCTTTATTTTATGCCATTATCAGATGGCACACACCGATAACTTGGGCTGCACAATAATCGGCATTATATTTATGATTTCTCGTGAATAAGTAATAATAGTGAAATAATTTAGAAATTACAGAAAATAATTTTTTTTAAATTCTAATAAGGAAGGATACATTTTAATAAATAACACCTATTTCCCGGTATGCTACCTAATAAATAGATTATTTTTTTAGGCATATTGCTGTATTTCTGTAGGCTGACGCTGAAACGTAATGAGGTCCAGTTAACGGTGAAACACATTTCGGACGTATCGAGGCCGCGATTCACATTCCAGTACTAGAAGTTTGTATTGTTTTCTTTCATTGTTTAGTCATGGATACGTCTATCGGGATATTCACTGGCCACACTTACTTTGGCCTTCTTAGAATATAAAAAATTGACATGACTAGAGTGTAAGACTCGTAACCGAAGGATCGCAAGATGGAGGATCCGGAGCTGTAATACCGTCATGTGGATACTGGTTCACTCAACAAGAAATAAAAACATGATAAGATATGATGGCTATGTATAATACATTAATTCTAGCTGGATAGGACGTTAAATAAATGTTATCTAATATTATTATTATTAGTAGTAGTAGTAGTAGTAGTAGTAGTAGTAGCTCAAACCTGTCTGCTCTTCTTTTTCCTTTCTAATGATAATACTATAAACAGCACATTGCCTGCTATATTGTTATTAATTTAAGCGCTAGATAAGTCGTTGTCTAGATGGTTATTGTATTTCATATGGCATTCTTGACAAATATATGAGATCCGTTGACGACATAATCTGTAAGTCTGTTCGTGAATCGATGTGTCAGAAGAGAACATTCAGTTCAGACCATTTCTCCAGGCTAAAATTTAAACACCAGTGCCATATCTCTACACACGTCAAAATAGACTTATGAATCTTGGATTTCATATCTCAGTCATCCATCCATGTTTTAATATAGCGGGCCAATAACGTATTTTTGCCTTCAATTTTGCAATGTTAATTAGTTAGTTATTCTTGATATTAAATTTGAGTCATGGATCAGTTTTCTATACTTAATATTTGAAAAGGCTGTGTTAGATTAAACTTCAAATTTTCCAATCACGAAAATGAGAAAATCCAACCAATTTGCGAAAGACGTATTATACCTTTGTACGAATGTAATTTACGTTAAATATCTGGACAGGAAATTTTGGTTATTTTCATAAGGAGTCGTCATTCGGCCGGGGCCCTCCGATGTCACCAATTTCAAAGTTAAAGAAATAAATTACTCGTTCACGCAGTCACTTATTAATTCACCTACTCACTCACTGAGTAAACATAAGACTAACTATCTAACGATTTCCTTATGCAAATTTGTGTATCGCACCATTTCACCTACATCATTTAATACGTATTACGTCTAAACAAGTTTACAGTGTATTAAAGGGGAAATGTGTATTACATAGTTCATGTTATCCGTCAATGATTGTGATAGTGTGCATGGATATCAGCATGTGGATATTTTAAAGTGTAGACTTGCTTAACATGTAATGCAGTAAAATAGTGGTTATCACGTTCAGATTTAAAACCTTATTTCTAAGGAATATTTAAAACCACTTTGATTTTAAAATTGGCAGTGTTAAACAAAATACGTTTAGTATTGTTTTCGAATTAATTCAATTAAAAATCTAAAATTAGCAACAACAACAACAATAATAATAATAATAATAATAATTATCCCGTATCTAGTTGCTATAAGGAGTTTAACACTGAAATGTGAATTAAAACAGGGTTTGGCTCACAATACGCAAACATATTTTAAACAGAAATAGACAGGTTGATAGCTATTATAAGTATGTCATTACTTGCACCAAGTTTATTATGATTAGGCAACTGATTGTAAAGTATTTGAACTAGTAGTCAGAACTAATTATCTCCAGGTATTTCAGTATTACATGCTGGCGCCTTCAAAATAGATCAAAACATGAGTCCCCTGAATGGCGATGTGCATTTTAAATAAAGAAGGTTCTGTAATATCACCTATCTGATAGTGATGGATTTCATTGTGCTGTAAGTGCTCTTGTCATTCGACTTGTTGTAGATATTCTGTCATACTGTACCATTGCTGTAGTACTCTTTAGTAATTCTATAACGGTAGCTTCAGAGATAAAACAGATTTCCTTCCTATAAGTAAAATAAATTGGAGTGTTTATGAGAACAGTTACATCGTTGATTCGTTACTAACGTCAACGAAGTATTGCGTCATTTAGGAGACGTTTAATGTTCAGAACTAGATTATTTTCAGAAATATAAATATCGTCCCAATCTTTACGGGGTATTACTCGCCTTTGGTGCATTTGTTTGACGTTATCATGCTATGATAACCTTAACGGACGACATATGTCCTAACTCATTTATAAAAAGGTTCCAAGAATTGTTCTTTATCGCTCACTCCACCTCTCTCTCTCTCTCTCTCTCTATCTATCTTTATCTCTCTCTATCGTTCTCCCTCTCGCATTCTCACGCACTCTTATACACAGAAATACACGTAAAACATGCACACATTCACACAGAGAAAACACGCTTCACATATACACACATATACACACGAACACACACAGGAAATTCGTGACATTTATAGGGCTGCATTGTACTTCTCCCTGTGATATATTATACGCCATATGTAAGAACACTCTTCAATGATTAATCTGTTATGGCAAACACCCTGAAGAGTTTTCTTTGGGCGACGGGGTAATCTGTCGTCCATGACACTTCAGCACCTGGCTTAGATATAGTGGTTTTATTTAAGGTGACAGCCTATCGATCAAGTACATATACCTGCCATCAATCAGTTTACGGCAATATGTTAAGCACTTGGAAATGCATGGCTACTGAACTGTGAAGTATATGAGCTTGATGGAGATGATTCACCTGTCTTAATGCAGCTGCAGATGATGAAAAAGGATGATGATGGTTATGATGATGATGCTGATTTGATGACAGTATTACTATTAAAATGATTATTTTGGATATGTCACTAATGTGATAATTGGCGTCTTTCGGCCACCGTAGTGCACTTAGTAGGCTAAATGGGCTGAACGACCGCCAACGGCAATTAAGCGAAGTCTAAAGGTGGAACACCCTTTAGACATGCCGACGTCGAGATTCTAACACGGGTGTTAGTGATCTGTGGTCCAACACGCTACATTTAGACCACGGAGGCTCCCTGTTACTGATGTGAGGCTATATTATGTGAATGATGTAGATGTTGGTCAGAATAAACTAACGTTGATGGTATTACTCATTGTGTGTTGAATAAAATATCCAGCATAAAATACAGTAATATAAACATCCTATTTCTGCACGTCTGTGACTTTAGGCAAAAGCTGTATTTTTAGCCTCACACCGATGTGCAGCTCATTTTAATTAGCACACGAGATCATTTCAGCAAACACACGTCCAACCAAATAACGTCTTGTAAAACAATTTCCGAATTAGTTAAATGCTCGGTTAATGTTGTTGAACGAATCAATCTCTTCTGTTATCCCAATATAAATAATGGCAACGTATACGCGCCTATTTCGATATGAATGGGACGCTTATTTCATAGAATTCCCAATGATAAAAGGGTCTTCAATAGTTATCACTGATCAATAGAAATATTAGGATGCGTATTCCAAAACCTTTTAACCAGATAACCAGTGTGTATCCATTTCTTATTTACAAATATTCGTCATAATTCTTGTTTTAATATTGTTGTTCATTTGCTCATTTGTAGACAGCGATAACATTTATGGAATTATATATATATATATATATATATATATATATATATATATATATATATATATATATATATATATATATATATATGTGTGTGTGTGTGTGTGTGTGTGTGTGTGTGTGTGTGTGTGTGTGTGTGTGTGTGTGTGTGTGTGTGTGTGTGTGTGTGTGTGTGTGTGTGTGTGTGTGTGTGTATGTATGTATAGCTATTTGTCATTAAACATATTTCTTTCTTATCGTAACCACTTAAAATAAAAAAGTTATCGGTTTTACTTACTTACTGTAGGTTAAAAAGCAAACTTCACAATCTAACTACATTGTTCTCATTGTATTCCGATCAATTTTAGTTTCTCAGCTATGATTCAAGTTAAATTTCCATAAATGATACTGGAACTTTAATCAGGCAAATTTGTGAATATCCTACATCTGTTTTTATCACTGTGAAGTACTATTTAGTGAGCAATAGAAGGCGGGTACTTAGATAGAAAGAAATTAATAAATGGATATGCTTGTTATGTTTAAGTACAAACATATCGATCGTTTGCCTGTTGTCTGTATTGTGAAGCATTAATGGATAAAGCAAATATATGATCATGTAAAATAGGTGTCTATGAATTGACGCTTTGGCTTTAAAATAAGCTGGCTCTATAAAACGATTACACAACATCAACACAACGAACCCCGAATTGTATTCAATATACGACAGACAGAAATACAACAAACACCTTGGACAAACATTCTATGTAAATCAGAAAATAATTAGCGACGATATAAGAAACAATTAAATAATAGGTAACAGAACATGCAGTGAACCAGTATATCAACATACAATATAATACCAGAATACATTATGAACTATTTAGTGAAAACAACTCCCCGAAGTGATTACCTTTTGTTTGCACCAACTAGCGATAGTGCGAATTTTGGGTAACACTGTTCGGTATGAAAATGGTGTTTTATATATTCTTTCAGATTGATATACTTTTAATGACTATAAGCATATTAACTTAATTATATTGTTCTTCATACCTAATATTATCTATTCTCTATGTAGTACAGACAATATTTCAGGTGATGATAAACATCTCTCTCGATAAGAATCAGTTGCTGTTATCAAACGGATCTGTGTTCAAAATTGTCATTGTAATATCTCATCTAATACAACACAAACACCAGAACGCAGCTGTTTTTTTATTTTATTTCGTGGAGTTGTTGCTATCGGAGTTTTGACATATAGTCGCTTGATATTACTAGAATAATGACAGATGATGCTCACATACTTGATTATAAACCACATCCAATGATTAGTTTATGGTGTTCATCATCAAAATTAAACATTTCTATTTATATATTGCCATATACCAATATGATATATTTAGATAATTTGTAACACAAAATACTCTAAATAATACTAGAATAGGCATATGTTATTTAATATAGATAATATCTTAATTGTGTCGTCATATTTGGGCCTTGAAGCAATGCGCCTAGTCAGTACATCCAGGTCATGTCTCTACTGCTGTCAGTATATATTAGATGCGTTTCGGTTTTGTCTTCTTCCATGAAATGAGCAAAATATCTTCTTTGACAAAGGTTCGAGGGCCTGGGCAGTGAACCTACATGGGTAATCAAATATGAAAAGATATATTAGCAGTCGATTATGTTATACCACGACAGGCATAAACAAGTAACCATCAAACATAATTGTGATAACACTTTTCTTATGGTAATAGGAGTGTTTGTCCTTGGAAGACTACATTCAGGGATGACCACGCCTTCAGATGGGCTTACTAATGACCTATTGCAACAATATCGGGTTGTTTTACGCCTACCAATGACGAAAATAAGCATTATTGCAGTTTCAATAAGTCTCATCAAGGACTTTGCGGTCAAGTCCCGCAAATAGGCACAGAAGCCACTTTCCCAGATAATAGTAAGTCAAGTCTACAGCATCCATAATGCAACATCAAGTAAATCTACAGATTTAGGATGTCTTGTCATGTTTCAGCTCTTCTGGTCTGCATTATACTTTCAACATGAATAAAATATCTAAGCTGAAACGTCCTAAAACAGCCCAGATCTAAATTGCATTTAGAACTCCTAGCCTATAAAGAAGGTTAATGTGGGAGACAAGGAACTATCAAAGGCTCACAATTGAAATACACTATCAAGAGTCCTCTACATCTTCGCACAGACCATCATTAACAACAACGTTAACCACACTAAAAACTGGAACATAGAGACACTGGCACGTTTAAAGTTTCACGTTATGTTTATATCATTTATTTGGCGAAAGAATCTGCTATAAAACAAATGTAGTTTTGTCCAGTTTATTCACGATTAATAGAGAATTGCTGATAAACAGATGAAACTTGCATTTTACGCGGGAATACGATGCATAATCCAACATAGATCTACTTATAACATGAAAGCAACCTTCTAATTGTTGTATCGAATGGAATGATATTTTGCAGGTAATTTTTGTTTTCTTTTGATGAATTGCGTTTCTAATCAAATCGTGAGGCTGTCATTGTAGTGATATTACAAATTATATAAATTGGAGGTTTTGAGCTTAGTTCTAAATTGTAAGTAATATAAACACGTAGTGACTTAGTTTAATTAAATAAAGGAATCCTGGTAATTGCTTACTTGAATAAATCTCTGAATATAAAAGTTGTGACTTTTATAGGCATGAGATAATTGGTGACCTCTTATTCTTTCTAATATCGTCTTCTTCTGTATACAATCCCTTCTGCATTACTGATTTGTGAATAATTTAATACTTTTACCAATTAATGTGATCAGAATAAGTGTAATAACATGAATTATTCGATTCAATCATGTTAACATACCAGAAAGTTATAATTTGGTGTATTTTCACCCTATGAATTAGCTAGTGCATATATGTTTACTTCTGTTATGGCACACTCTAACTATAATGTCATCAAACTACATCTATAAAGGCTATGAATGACTAACTAATTCCCAAACAAAGTCATAGTTAAACAAAGATTCCTAAGAAGACAACATTTCTGTTTTCAAATAGGATTTATTTGATTTGACCTGCCACAGGTACATCGTGAGAAAGGTAATCTCAGACTGGGCTCAGAGTACTCTTGTTGATATAGTTCAGTTTTTGATATGTGTGTTATGATAGAAAAGAAAGAGAAGCACATGAACTGTTCAACATATTTAAATACTTCCATTAATAAATAATACAAAATCAGTTTAATTAAACAACTTGTGAGTGTAGTCTTTAGCATGATCATATAAAGGTACACCTACATTAAACAAATATACGACTAATACAATCATAAGATACCGAAGAGTGAGAACATTTAAAAAAAAAAACAATATTTATCATGTAATAAAATACAACATAAAAATCGTTAGTTAACTCCTTTATGCAGCATATCAAGTGCTTCAACTGAGCTCAAGTACATCTTTGTCTACAATGCTTGACCCTTGGTCAATCAACTGATCCCCATCCTTAGACAATTAGCCAAGCTTAAACACTGTCCAATGGTAAAAGAGTGAGTAGACATTTATTCCAAACAATTTCACAAATCTGAGGCTAGTGAAAAGTTCGAACTGATGGTAAGTTGTATATGGAGCACGTACTTAGTGCATATATAGTGGATTTTACTTTGATGAGTAGATTTATATAGCTTAGAAAGTACAGTGAGTTTATGACATATATCTTGTTATTCAGAATGCCATAATGATATGACATAATGACAAATATATTGTACCGATACTTTTAAACATCGTTATATTTCAGAATATTCCCTACAACGAATATACGCATCGATACGTTCACCTTAATTTGGGAGTTGTTTAGAGGTAGATAATTCCCTATTTCAATGATTTCCACAAAGAGCGACTATATATTTTAAATCAGCATTTGTGTGTTTAATCTCCAGTCAAAGCTGTTTATATTATGCAAGATCAACGGGTCTTATTAGTGTGGTGGATTTCATTAGTAGCATATCTGCTGTCAGATTAATAAACAGTTATAAGGCCAATGTCTTCAGCAATCACCCATAATCTCACCCCATCCATATAAATACCAACACTGTGCAAATCATGGGCCAGTGTTTAATGTGTACAAACGGTATCCAGTCGCCTGCTTAAAGTATAAGCTTTGCATACAATGATTTTCAAATATTATGAACAGTGACAGATGAGCTTCGCCTTATGACCTGGAAACAAGAAAACTAATTTCTAACTTCAACATGAATAACTGTGCTTGATGTAACGAATACTGGTTTATGAGGGAACAATATGTTGACATTTTCAACATTACAATACAAAATGAGCATGATAAGAAACAATAATGCAAAACCTGAGGTAGTCATCCTAGGATACATCCTCAAGCCTTCTTACCGTGGACCGAGTTATCACTTTAGCTGCCTTGTCCAACCACTGGTAAAATGATTCACTCCATGATTGACTTTCTGTTTAATACCCTTACTTCATGCATAATAATCAATTAGCTATATTGTGATGATAAAATATTTGACAACTACTGGAAGATTTGAATTACTATTACTAATACGGTACAGCGCCTCAGAACAGGGTTACCTTGGTTATGGCTCTATGCAAACATGCAGTAGTATTTTATACTCAACATATATAACTACAACATAATGTCGATGATTCTTAAAGATAAATCTCTCAGTCATGATGTTGTTTAGTCATGGTCAAGAGTTATCTATCATAGTCTATATAACACATATGCTGTAATGTCATTAGCTAGACAGTGATTATTTAAGTTGACTTTGAATTTAAAGATGGTTTTATTGAATGTTACATATTTCTTCACCACATTAACGGAAACAAGTAAAATGACACCTGAAAATGTATGTATGCCATACGTATGTTAAACCACAGGCATTTTCTTATATCGCTCGGATAGTCCGATTTAATTTTTCATATTATTGATCAAAGATCTTTTACGTTACTTGTTTGTATTTAAACTTGACCCATCTACCATATTAGGCAATATTATAGCAAACAGAAATATCAACCGTACCAAAATTAGTGAAAATAGTTATGTTTTAAACTACTATGTTCTTTGTCATACAATACCAACAACATACACACATACACGCACGCACACACATACACACACACAAAAAACACAAACAAACAAACCTATACATATAATCTCATTAACAAACACACACTCATACCTAAAGCAGAAATCGAAGATACATAGATAGATAGATAAATATATAGATATATAGATAGATAGATACATGAAGTCCTCGGATAACGGCAGGTTCCGACTTAACGACAAGACGCCTTTACGAACTATTCTCCATAAGCAATTAAACGTTGTTGTTTCCAGTTACTGACAGCTGTTCGTAGTAATGGACCGGTGAACTATATTGTGAAGTAGCGTGCGCAGAAGAATACGTCTTCAAGCCATACACCATCTTGGATTACCCACCTTTTATGATTGCTTAGTGTTTGTATTTTTGGCGTATTCTCAGCCCCCTCATTATTTATCCTAAGCGTACAACTCATGATCTGTTCACTGCAAAGATCATATATTTGCGCTTTTATTAGCCATGAATTGTTCTGATTGGCTATTAGATAGCCACAAGCAATTGAAACATCGTGCGTCGGTGTGTATGGTCAATGACAATTCTAACTGTTGTTGGATTATCGAGGTAATTCTACATTGAAATGTTTCATTCTATTGGTGAAATGAAGTGTCGGACTCGGAACGCCGAACACGATTTTGACGGAGTAAGGAGTCATTTATAATGGAGCTAAATCCGTCACAGACAATAATGTGTCGAAAGATAAATTTGTCTGATAAACGATGTCCGGATTAAGAGGCGTGCATTATCGTCCTTCCATCAACGTGTTATCAATAATACGATATTAGATTGATCTCACTATCACAATCACTTCGAAGTCAATGGCGTTTGTGGACATCAATCTAACAGGTCACGATAGATTTAGATTATTTTCATTGATAGATGATAGCGATCAATCAAATTTAAAACAAAAACTGAGTAGTTTATAATTTCCTTGTTGATGTACAAACGCTATTAGGGTGATATGTTACTGTAATGAGAGTAGTTTGTTGACCTTTCTAGAAATGAACAGGTCTTGATGCCGGAGTCCTAAATATTAAAATTGGGAAATAATCATTGCATTTATCTTATGTATATATATATATATATATATATATATATATATATATATATATATATGTGTGTGTATATGTGTGTGTGTGTATGTGTGTATGTATGTGTGTGTGTGTGTGTGTATGTGTGTATGTGTGTGTGTGTGTGTGTGTGTGTGTGTGTGTGTGTATGTGTGTGTGTGTGTGTGTTTTAGGGTACATAGTAAGAGGCAACAGGCACAGAGCATCAACATATCTAAACATCCTTCGAAACCTACCTCCATAAATCTAAATACAACTATACATACATTAATCTAAAAATAAACTGTTCCATACCTCCACATATTGATAAATGTGTGCGTATACCTAAGCATGTGTCTGGTCTACTCATCAGCCTGTGGGAACCAGCTAATTCGCTTTTCGTACGCGACAAATATGTCACGCCCACAGGAAAGCGGCTACATGCAGGCTACGTACAAAAAGCGGAAGCACGTAAAAAACATATCATTTGATACCACAGCTCGCAACAAACAACAAGTGCGTGTGGTTCAATGGTGACTTGCTACATACATATCATAAACTATTTTGACACCACAGTTTACATTCAACAATAATTTTCTGTGGTCCAAAAGAAACCTGTATATAAAACATTTCGACACCTCAGATGCTGACCTCAGCTTTATTCTGGGTTCGAATAACTGAATAAATCCTACCTATATGAACCATGTATCAATACACGTCCGACTGGTCTGGCATCGAAGTTCTTCTCTAACCTAAGTGAAAATTCAAGCCCTATATATAGCCTCAGCGTGTTAACAAACATTACAGTTTGTTCATAACAAAGAGAATGTACACTAACACAGTATGGACTCACTAAAGCGATTAAACTAAAATAAAAACAAAGTAGCAATACCGCACAGTGGATTATTACTGGACTAGAACGAAATATCGTCTCAAACCTGAGTAAATACTACGATTTACTCGAACCTAACAGCTAACCCTCATACGTTTCCGTTCATCACTAAGGGAACGTTCATTCACGCTTAATTTAGCGTCCCTAAGTATATGCAGTTAGGTGTGGTGGGATCTAAATTAAAGCGCCTATCCACTTGATCTATTTGACCCATGGTCGAGAACAGCGGATTTCAGACAGATCTCCGATACTGCGAATGACACGTCGGGATTATAATAGCTATACATTTAACAAATTTCCTATATCAGTGTAATCTAATTACTCATAATATGGGAAACAACTCTGTTCGCAGCTTAATACCCATGGAGATGCCTGCCGGAGTAACAAACGACTCCAGGAGTATAAATCCATTAAGCAGCATTGTATGAATTAATAGGTCGTTTCGCCAGACTACATAAGAGGACAACAATATAGATTCTACATTATACATAACAAAGCTAATAAACTCAAACATGTTGCAACAACGACATAACTTTCTTACATTGGTGTAATAAGGAATCTGGATGGAAATAGATAAGATGTCTGGCACGGGCAATGTGCGTTTTAGGGTACATAGTAAGAGGCAACAGGCACAGAGCATCAACATATCTAAACATCCTTCGAAACCTACCTCCACAAATCTAAATACAACTGTACATACATTAATCTAAATATTAAATGTTCAATACCTCCACATATTGATAGATGTGTGCGTATACCTAAGCATGTGTCTGGTCTACTCATCAGCCTGTGGGAACCAGCTAATTCGCTTTTCGTACGCGACAAATACGTCACGCCCACAGGAAAGCGGCTACATGCAGGCTACGCACAAAAAGCGGAAGCACGTAAAAACATATCATTTGATACCACAGCTCGCAACAAGCAACACGTGTGTGTGTGTGTGTGTGTGTGTGTGTGTGCATTCAGTTTGATAGCTTTTCGGGGGAATGTATAACGAAAACTTTGCATGCTCAAATAAAAGGCATAACTATTGATGCGAAACTTGGTGTTTTATAGGAATGTAAAACTTTAGAAACGTGGATGACACATATATACATACATATCGGAACAACACGGATTAAGTTATCTGAGACAAGTGTTACAAAGATGTCCAATCCAATATCGTGCAATATCAACTAAACAACAGGAATAAATAATCGGTAACCAGAATTACTCTACCTAGGGATGTTTCTGATCATAGGTCATTCATGTTATAAGAAATCCTTATCTAAAATATGAAGAACTTGTTTAATACAATAGCCATAGATTAAAGTGGATTGTTTATTCTTTCAATAATATAAGATGATATGCAATTCTTAGAAATAAAACTTATCAGATAAAGAACCGACACTTTATCCGAGCACTGGATAAACTGGTGAGCTGATTAGATGTCCACGTACATCAGCAGATGATGTTTCAGCTAGCCTTTAATTAAATTCCATATCATAGATTCAGATATTAAACTAACAAGAGAAAGATCTTTGATCAAGCCAAAACTTAGCCACAAAATTGACACAGCATGGGAAGTTTTGCTTAGATTAGGCAAATTGATTATCTTAATATCCTCAACTTTCATACCACCTAACAAGTTATTAACAAGTTGTTAATCCGCTGTATTTTAACATTAACTAAGTCATTGTTTCTTCTTGGCAGTGAAACCTGGGGCTGAATAATTATCTTGGCATTAGAGCTTAGTTAGCTAAGTTTTTTTTACAATTTATATATATATCGTTAATTGTCCGATATATATATTATCACGAAAGTCGTCTCGTAATATTTTTTCACAGATGATGTATGTATCTGATTATGCGATATTCCTTATAATTTTAAATTATCCTATTTATTAATTAATTACAACAATAAGTTAATTGTAAATCTATATGACACATCTGCTACAAACGGAATTAATGAATACATTTCACATTATATTTAATAGATTAAATAAAACAAATTTGACATTTACATGACACCTGAAATATAATCTACCAAAGATGTTGAGCAAAATCTTTGGTCATGAAAAAATACATATCTAACAAAATAGACGCGTTCTTTGTTATCTTGTAGTAATAAAAGTCAACACCCAGCAGTACAATTACAACTAGAGATTTATTTACGTTTTTTCATTTGTTCGTCTGATATTTCTGTTACGGTTATTTTCTTCTTATTAGAATCAGTATAACTACGAAATGATGTAGGTGCGTACTTCTGAGAATAAACGAGACCTAAGGTATGCGATTTAAAGCTGGACTTATTATGTAATTATCTTTTTAAAGATATTAACTAACATTTAGTTTCATTGTTACGCATATGAAGGAAGTAACGTTATACATTTATTAGCAGCAGTTTGTCATTTTCGTCTAAGGTAGGAATTTAGCATTTCATGAATGAAAGCGTTTTAAATTTCATGCTTACATCATACTTGATAAATCCCGTATAAAGTCTGAATTAAACTTATATAAGAATCGTGTCAGGGTTGGTATTTAAATTGTGCACTTGTTTAGCTAACGTTACATTATTAAGATAACACTGAAGGAATTCATATTGTTATCCACGTAACAGTAGATAAATGTTTCTTGAGAATACAATCTTTGACATATCTTCTCGCTATAAAACTGTCTCAATCCTATGCGGTGATCATCTGGATTGCACCGTGTCGCAGTTTAGATTATCACTTCCAATTTGTCTATAACAAACGATTTGATTGCATCTCAGTCACTTCGCCGGTTTGGGGTATATTGTCCATTTAAATAGCTCTAGGTGTTCTTTTTCAAGTTGTTTCCTAGTTGCTTTTGAGTTGTTTAAAATACATTGTTCATGTTGTTTTCCTGGTTGGTTTT
>JAODUP010001590.1:0-37500 GCA_025642065.1 Paralvinella palmiformis
ACCAAAAAAAGCTCGAAAAAAAACGTGCTGGGGTTCATTGGTGACTTGCTACATACATATCATAAACTATTTTGACACCACAGTTTACATTTAACAGTAATTTTCCGTGGTCCAAAAGAAACCTGTATATAAAGCATTTCGACACCTCAGATGCTGACCTCAGCTTTATTCTGGGTTCGAATAACTGAATAAATCCTACCTATATGAACCATGTATCAATACACGTCCGACTGGTCTGGCGTCGAAGTTCTTCTCTAACCTAAGTGAAAATTCAAGCCCTATATATAGCCTCAGCGTGTTAACAAACATTACAGTTTGTTCATAACAAAGAGAATGTACACTAACACAGTATGGACTCACTAAAGCGATTAAACTAAAATAAAAACAAAACAAAGTAGCAATACCGCACAATGAATTATTACTGGACTAGAACGAAATATCGTCTCAAACCTGAGTAAATACTACGATTTACTCGAACCTAACAGCTAACCCTCATACGTTTCCGTTCATCACTAAGGGAACGTTCATTCACGCTTAATTTAGCGTCCCTAAGTATATGCAGTTAGGTGTGGTGGGATCTAAATTAAAGCGCCTATCCACTTGATCTATTTGACCCATGGTCGAGAACAGCGGATTTCAGGCAGATCTCCGATACTGCGAATGACACGTCGGGATTATAATAGCTATACATTTAACAAATTTCCATTTTCTTAGGCTACAATTTCACTGATATCACTCGTATCGGGATAAATTCATCTCGCACTCAAAAGACAGCGGTGTTTACATTTTAGACCGAGATAATGGACCGGTCATGGAGACAAGCAACGAGCTGAGGCGTATAGTGCAATTTGGTAATGCATTGTATTAGAGACCCCTGAGATGTTAAGTAGTATCGCACTGTAGGCAAAGTCGGTGATGTATTTTATGATATCATGCCATTTCTATAAAGAGTCACTACTCGCCAGTATGGAGTCAGGGTGTTTTCATTCCCGGAACTATACAAAGCACTAACTCACTCACTCACTTACTCACTCTGTCATTCGCTCTCACTTACTCACTGCCAATCATCACCGATATCATTTGTGTGTTATGTAACTCGGATTGCTCAACAGTGGTAGCGCTGTATACTTCAGTAAGACAAACTTTGAATAGTAACCAAATCCTAAATATTGCTGTTTTGGGCACATACTAGGCTAAATGACATTAATGATGCGAATTGATGATTGATGTTTTACGGCCACTTTTTTCACATGGTAGACTAAACGGGCCGAGCGACCTCCAAAGGAAATGAAGCGAAGTCAAAGATTAAACAACCTTCAGATATGCCCACGCCGAGATTCGAACGCGGGTGGTAGTGATCTGTGGTCCAACATGCAACCGCTAGACCACGGAGGCGATGCGATGCGAATTGGCATACGAAACTTCGCTATCACATAGGCAGGCCGAGGTTTAATAAGTGATCTGTAGCCAATCGCTCTACCAGTTATGTCATGAAGGTGACCGTATACAGACATAGCATTAGAAGGTTAGCTATCCGGTCACGTACAGCTTCCCGCTGCTGACGACTAAATGCGTTGCATATTTGCACAAACTGCCACTTCTCAATACATTTCGTATATAATAGACTTCTGATTTCTATATCAGGTACATCCATTAATGGCATTTGACAGGATTCCAATAACGAAAGGTATCTTTTCGAACATACTCACGATCAATGTTGAAGCTTTCTTCCGGCCTTTGATCTTGGCGACATGTATTCGTTTTCGGTCATTGCACTGCCGAAATATTTGAGAATATTGTAGAAATCGATATCGTTTGTCTCATCCCACACAGCTAATTCTGTCAAGAGCCACCTGTTGGCATAGAGCCGAATTATGTATATTGATTAATTAATAATATCACATCAGGTAATGTTATTCTCCTTTCTCGCGTTCATTTCTATATTTTGAACTGATAGCGTGCTGGATTTTAAATATTTTAATATTCGAGGATGATTGATGATTGGTGTTTAACGGCCACTTTTGTGCACATCTTAGGCTAAATGGTAGCAACTGAATGATTAAAGAACATCCCCAAAACACGGGTAGAAGGCGGCTTCGAACGCTGTACTAGAGATTTGCAGAGCAGTTCTCTAATCGAGACACTATCAACGCGATATGTATTCAATATGGGAGAACATGTTCTGGGGCATTCAATATAAAATATCATTTGGCCATGCTGTTTTATAACATTTTCACGTTGTTATAGACTTGTGTTTTCTGTTTCGGTGTCCCAGAACAAACCTCTCATATCGGAAGCTCCGTTAAAAATAACACTCGAATTCGTTTTTACATCCCTATATTCCCCATATTCTGTAACATGTATGCATCTATTATTATCAACTACGAGAATAATGCATGTTGCCCTGCCTGAAGGAATTTTATTGTTGTTATGCTCTCCCGCCATACCCCCCTCCGCGCCCGCCTGATCTAAATGTCAAATGATTGCTGTGCTGGGGTTTTTCTTTCTTCTGATTGGCTGATAGATTAGTTAAAATTATGAAAATTAAGCCGAATGATAGTTAGAAGTAATAGAATATTAGCATGTACACTAACTAATTCACACACGCGCGCATGCGCGCGCGCACGCACACTTTTCCGAGTATTGGTCCGAATGTATTCTGATTTTTCCTACTTTTATGTGAAATCCATCAATTCCTGGCTCTAGTGTTCAGTATCGATGACAATGAATTGTTTATATTTAGATGATCATCTTCTGAATTCGTTTGTTAATAAAGTAATTTATATTGGGGGTTTTTTCTTACATTTTCTTTAAATTATATATATGCATATATGCATATAATTGAATATATCGTTAAATAAGGTCGAGTGGTGATTACGTTTTGAATAAAAATTATAGCACCTGTGCTTGAGTCTTAATTATATTTATAAAAGACACGCACAAATATATATATGGCTTCTGCCATTCTCCATCATCTATCGCTGTCTTCGTCTCCTGTGCTGCATTATTGACCCGATCAAAGCCATCGGCAGGGCAACATGAATTATTCTCGTAGTTGATAATAATAGATGCATACATGTTACATAATATGGGGAATATAGGCATGTATAAACGAATTCGAGTGTTATTTTTAACGGAGCTTCCGATATGAGAGGTTTGTTCTGTGACACCAAACAGAAAACACAAGTCTATAACAACGTGAAAATGTTATAAAACAGCATGGCCAAATGATATCAAGGTTGGACTGTGAATACAACGAAAATAAATAACAGTTATTTCACATTCTCAGCTGAACGTTTATCTTAATACAAATAAGCTAACTAAGACAAACAAAATTATAAGTCCGCTCATCGGAATTCCGGATAACCGATGGAACGGTTATGCGCGTCTGTAGCAATGCGTTGGCTATCTCTTCGTCTGTTTGGATTAGTCTAAACTTCCAATAATCGGGAGAGCTAGATAATCAAGACCCGCTAATCATAAACACCGGCCAGTAGTTGTAATTAATGGTTTAAGTGGCCACTGATGGAGAGCTACCATATAATAAAGATGTGGTCCCCATTCCAACACGGAATCTTCGGGTGATAACCAGGCGTTGCCATTTCGCTATTCCACGAAGATCCGCTGTCACTTCTCCACGCTGGATAGCCTACAAATGTAATGTTTAGAGGATATACTTATGATGTAGTGAGCTCCGGTGGCCTAGCGGTTAAGCACCCGGCACTTGGTGCCAACGGTCGCAAGTTCGAATCCCGTAAGAGGTCGAAACTTTTCCAGGGATTAATTTCTCGGCTCACTACATCGTGGGTGGCTGACCACGTTAAATGGCGCTGCCGTCTGCACTGAATTATTTAAAAAACGGGGGACGTTAAAAAAACCCTGAGGACGTAAAACACTCTGGCAGTGACCACCCTCAGGGTATTTCGGCTCCATCTTTCCGTACTGCACCCCTGTGAGTGGTGGGGGAGGAGGTTTCTCAACCACTCCAACATAGAGGCTGGGCTGATTAAGGGACAGCATGGGGATTCTCCCCGAACAACAAAACCGAACTTATGATACGACTATATAAGATGGTATACTCCCCCCCCCCATGAGCAATCTTTAGTAAAATATAGTCACCCTTTATGGCTTAATCAGATATCAGCTCTACACTATTACATACATTATAGAGCTCATAAGCAAAGTTTGATCCCATTTTCCCACCGTAAGATTTGCCAAAAATATACAGAAGAAGAGTCTGAAATAAACAAAGAAAACAGAATTGAATTTCAATCCTCATAATGGTAGTAATATGTATATTCTTCAAGACAAAGAATAATAAATATATTAGTATCCATATCACCGAATCGCAATATCGAATTATCAGGATTTTACCGACCTGGAATTCGGGATAGTTTTCGAGGAAAACTTTGATCTAGGACAGCATGTCGAGAGGAAACTGTTCATTATCAGTTGCGTAATATTGAGGGTCGTCCACATAGCTGTATCCAGTTCCCACTGGTTGATCCAGAAACAGAACACTGACTTCGTTAACCCGTAGTTCGTGTTTCGTTATAAGAATGTAAGTTGAAATTGGCCGAAGACAACAAACTTTAGTGGCTATTTGAGTGCTGACGAAGAGGCGTACTGAATCGTACCTAAATCGTGATTGTGCACTCTGAGTGGAATTTCAAAAGAGCTGTTATCTTACATCTTTGATTAATACAAAGAAATTCAAAACAAATTATTCACTTGTGTACTGAAACTGTTTTAACATTGTCGTTTTGAAATATAAGAGATAAATAAACAAGAACATCATCAAAAATACTACGTCATACTCCACTTAAAATACAAAGCTCTTTTTGAAAAACAAGTAAGTTATATATATGCCCTAATAATCTATTCGACTATTACGGTATGGTGTGTTATTGCGTTACCCATGTTTCTGTCCTAAGGTCTAACGTCACATTGAGGGGACCAATTAACTCAAAGTTGCCGGAACCACAAGATGACCATCCTGGACCACCCTGTGTCAAATATATTACAAAGAAATGTTTCGCACAAATACGAGAAATTAGTGCAAATTTACGTACGTACGCACACACACACACACAGGTATATATATACATAATATATATATATATATATATATATATATATATATATATATACATATATACATATCTCAGCTACTGAATTGTAAAATTCCAATTCTAGCTTAGATATTAACAAAGTATGATGATAATTTATCAGTGTGGCGTGCCCACTTATGACAACCAATTTAAAGTATAATATTTATATTTAGTTGTTGTCTAGGAAAGGATTATTCTATTAAAATGCTCTAAATTTGGATATTTCATCCGATCATTCGAAGAATATCGCGGCATCCATGTCGCTTATAAACTTTCATTCTGAACTATATATTCGGGTTCGACAAGTTATTATGTGCAATTTAACCTTTACTAAAACGATATAGCGGATACCCAGTCGTAAAACAATAAAGATTGTGTGTGGGTGCGCGAGCGCGCGTGTGTATGTGTGTGTGTTATGGTTATTCTTTCACACACAGACACACATATATATATATATATATATATATATATATATATATATATATATATATATATATATATATATATATATATATATATATACGCACAATGCAGATTTAATGAAGTGTTCTTGCGAAAGTCAAAGACGTTGTACATAAATAAATCAATATGATGTCTTTATTATTAAGTCTATCATTATAACAATATTTCTTTATTCAACATATATCGAAAATGTTGAATGTAATTATCATCATTCAACATTGCAATTATTCTCAGCACCAGTAATACGAGAACCCATCTATGTTGTTATGAATAATTCTAATCAATGCGTTCGAATAGTACCAGCAATGTGATAAACCGTCACTAAATTGTATCATGCGCTGTTCATCAACTCGTCGTAGGCCACCAAGTATCATCATAGCATTCATTGAAAATCAATAACTATTTTAAAATTAGACGACAAATATCCAGTGGTTGAGTAGATCGCATACTTCTGTACTTGGTTAAATAAAAACATTGGTAGAACATTTTTTGAACGCTATAGCAATAATTCTAAGTTCAAATAACCATTAATTCGCTATAAGTTTGATATTAGAACGTTTAGGCTGTAAACGGATCCGTTCGAAGCTGAATCCATCGAGCTTACCAACTCGAAATGATCAAATGGGTGCGACTCGACGGTTTTAGACAAACCAGAACATCATCGTTATCGTTACCTGGAATGAACGTGTCAGTATTTCCGAATCTCGGTAAGATTGTCGTCATACGATATCCATCACACGATAAACGCCTCAATGGCGAGACAGTGGTATTGTATGGCCCCGCTACTGACCAACGTCATCACCGTAAAAGGCGATTAGAGCATCCATGGCACATCTTGTGACAGAACCTTTACCAACAAATAATACATCGCATTCCGAGCCAGTGCTGCAGATAGTCACCGGTTTAGATGGCCACTTACTTTTGTAATTTGCGCTAGTATTCCGTGATCGATTATTAACTCTACGAAATGCATAACCGATCAATTTAAACGGCCATTGAGCTTGAAAATGGGGGTTCCACTCTCAATTTCTCTACTGGTTTGGTTATTGGAATTTGAAGTTAATTTTTGGTCATATCTCCTCTCCGGGTCCTTCGTCATTAAACTGTTGTGGGGGGGGGAAGCTAGGAGGAAGACAATAAGGCCTTTCTTGACTCAAGAGTTTGCATTGTATCAAAAACATTCTAAGTGGTCATTTCTTGCATCATGTATTTATTTGATCTGAATAAATCAATTCTATTTCTTCTATATCTATAAATGTACTACGTTCAAGCACACAAGGTAATTAAATTATTTTGATTCTACGGGGGGGGGAGACATATTGGAAAGTTTCTAGTAAAGGTAGTTAAGATATCTAATTTGAAACAATTGGATTCTCACCGGAAGGTCTCAGTATGATTTTATTTGGTTTTTAACGTAAACAGTTTTAATTTTTGTCATGATCGGCTAGAGTCTTACTTGGAGCCAAATGATCCACGGTCTATTGAGGTAACTATCGCTGTGATAAGTGTAATACAACCACCAAAACAAATGAGCTCCCTCACGAATGTCCACGTAACCCCATCTCTCCATGCCATCTGATGTACCATTATCTCGAATAGAAGGCTGAAATTCTGCCAAGAAATGTAAAGATAAATTCCTTACCTTCTTTGTGTGTCTACATCAGTATAAATATTGGTCTATCTTAGTTTGTATGTTTACAAATACGGTGCGCATTGTTTATAGTCCACTATCTGTTCACTGCATTTTGATAACAAATAGCTCTTTCTATAAGAGGCCGTTGGGTTTGTCATTTTCTTGTAATCCAGAATTGCGACTGTTTGTTCCACGATTCAGTTATATATCCCAGTGTTATAACTGCTCAATGTTCAGATGCTTCACAGTTCGGACAATCTGGATTAATTCGGTGTTAAAAGATTTCAATACAGGATTCATTAACATCACTAAATATTTATGTCTTTGTTAGAGATGACAGATAAGTGAGTCGGCATCTAATTGGAGCGGACATCTAATTTGATATCAACAATAATACATCAAAATTCATGTCTGGTGGCAATATGTGGACGAACAGGTTTCAATCAGAATAAGCTTTTATTCTCTCAAAATCGGATTTCCAACGTTGTTGTAATATCGAATTGTCGCTTACTCTGATCCAGGTAGGCTTGAGGGCCTGAGCCTTCGGTAGAGCCCGAATATTTACTAATATGTACCACGGGAGCCTTGATTTTCTCTAGCATAATGAACAGGATCCTAACCTTGCATAACTAAGCGTTCACTACATATGTGTTTAAAACCAATCATCAACACCGATGTTGGAATGATATTCGCCAGTTGCCATCGTATTTCTTTTATTGAATTCGTTCCTGATACTTAATATATACATATTTGACTGTATTAGATATGCACAACATATACTACGTAATATATATATATATATATATATATATATATATATATATATATACTATATACATATATACTGTATATAAGAAACTGAAGCAGGAGTAGATAATGGCCAATGATCTGTTCCCTTATTATTATATATTATATATATATATATATATATATATAGGCAGACCGAATGAGGGTATATCAAACAGTTCGATTTTCTGACCATTTGGCTGTCGGGAAATATTTAATAACAATATTCTAGAGTATTGAAAACTCACTTGAATCTCTGTTGGCCAAGATAATTGTCCCAGCAAACAAAGGTAGAAAGATACCATCCTTTGTCATAGCTAACATACTGCTACAGTGTCTTCTATCGGTCAAACGAAGTGAACGTACTGCATCAAGGCACGGCAAAATCCACATACATCAGTACGTAATATGCATTTCTTATCACTCATTTGATTATTTGTTAAACAAGTCGAGACAATATTGGATACTGGCGTTTTGTTTTGTAAACAAAATTCTCTAAAAAGAGACACGCGTTTCCCTTTGGTTTAGTATTAAACGTTTTTTATGTCATGTCTTGCTTTTAATTTATGCAAGGAAATGCGACGTGTATATTTATTTGTGTGTGTGTTTGTTTATAACAGGCTCTTCGTGGAGACATATATTAGAACTGCAAAAAGTAAATTACATGGAGTACAAACATGCCAGCAGACAGTCGCCAGCTTTAGATCTACTCGGTACAAAACTCAAAGTATTATATTGGAAATTTATACAAATTCTAACACCAGCAATGCCTCCAATATGCCTCACGAGATGGAAGAATCAGTATAATATAGATAAAAAGCATCTGGCCATCGATATTTACAACCCCTTTAAGGTGTGCAGAGAAACATGTTTGCAGTCTTTTCAATATAGAATAATACATATAATTCTGCCATGTAATACATGACTTTATGTTAGAAAAGTAGTAAATACTAACAATTGCCAATATGTATACTGTACTAATAATAATTTAGATGGTATCAGTCATTATCTTGTTACGTGTCCTCCAGTTAGTATACATTGGGAATCATGTGTAAACTGGTGGAAGTGCTTAAAATGCCCAAAATTAAATCCATTGGCTGAGGACAATATCATTCTGGGATTTCCAGTTGAAACTAATGAGGAAATAATCCTTAATTATTGTCTAATTGTTGCCAAACATTATATATATATTGTTCTAAAAAAAATTAAAACCTGTTAATCTTCTCAAATTCCTGACTATTTTAAAAAACAAACTCAGAGTTGAGGAAAAATATGCATCCTGCAATGTAGGCTAGAACAATTCAGAAACATATGGGGCTATATATTTAATGTATTGCGGTAATCTATTTCTATATTTGTGGTCAACAGTCATACTTTTAGTACAACGACAACAACTTATAAATATTAATAATTATATATGTATTTCGTGTCTTATGTAGGTTTTTACATTATGCCAAAAGCGATCTCTGGCTATGTAGATATTGTTGTATGTGTGTATGAGAAAAAAGAGGATTCTTTTTTGTTTAAGTTCATCATGTTTTAGATATTGAATATTGGAGAAACATTTGATGTGTCCGTGATTACGTATGATTTTGCTAGGAATATATTGACGCAAAACAATATACTCTCCGCATATAATACATTCCTCAGCCATTTGGCTTTTCTCTCTGCTACATTTTATTTACAGCTGCTTGGGCTGTAAATGGGGACTGAAACAAAAGGTGCGAACTTCTATCCACGTTATCTCGACTCGACGTAGATGCGTATCTTATCTCGAACACTATAAATAGTGTGTCCTGCGTGACCGAGGTGAAACAAAAGCAAGAGATATGGCCAATATTAAACATATAGCAAAGTGAATACGCCATATGGTCAATAGCGTATCCTTATCAATCGAAGCAACAAATGGCCAGATGGAAAGGAGAATACTGTTTTGTACACCATACGATGTTTTTGGTTAGTGCAAATGCTTCTGTTATACCTCCTTGCTTGATGCTTGTACGTTTCTGGAGCGAGCAGAATATTTGGCCCGATTTGTCGACAATTCCACCTGGGCGCCTCCGTAGTCTAACTGGTAGCGCGTTGGATCAGAAATCACTACCACCTGAGTTCGAATCTCGGCGTGAGCATATCTGAAAGGTGTTTCATCTTTCACTTCGCTTCATTACCTTTGGGGGTCGCTCGGCCCATATAGCCTACCGTGTGCACAGGAGTGGCCGTGAAACATCAATCATCTTGACAATTCCACCTGCAGATCTGTGTTCTAACCCTGCTGATACTAAATTGTTAAATCTGAGATAATTTTCAGCCCCACACAATTGTGGGTGAGTGCGTAATCTCTTCATTTAGTCTCAACGTCGGGATTTTCTTATGTGTGTTTCAAAAGAATTGAATGATTATCCTAATAAAGAAAGCATCATGTAAATCTATAGTAGAGTCCGCTAGCAAGTACATCACGTCAGTAGTGTCGCCTTTTCCATTATAGGGATCCTTTCATCTACAAAAAGGAAGCGGAATAGTGGTCTAGGCATACGATAACTTTATTTCTTTCTATCACCGTCTCTCAAATAGTGCCGTGGGAAGACGACTCTAATGCAAATTATTTCCAGATTACGGTCCGGATCCGACCTTTAGCTGTGTTTGTGTGATGTGACCCTTTTTAAGTACAGTTAGAACCCGTTAATACCGACTTCGTTTATCCAGCCAATACACCTTTCGACACACCGTTGTCTGTGACGGATTTAGCTCCATTATAGGTGACCAGCAAACTCGCGTTAAGCGTTCCTACACTTCACTTCGCCAACAGAATGTGACATTTCGATGTAATATGACTTGGATAATTCGAAATATTTCGATAATTCAGTCATGCAAGACATACCGAAATGTTGTCAGTAATGATTAATTAACCCGCCCACAAGTGATAATTGTTATATCGTAACCAATTACAATCATCCTTGACCTTACACGCCGACACGCAATGCTTCCATTGCCTGTGGCTATCTCATAGCCAATCATAATCATTTAAGGCTAATTACAAACATAAGTGTGTGATTTTTCACGAGCTCGACATTCCGACATTAACTTTTATCCGACATATTATGATGTGACAAACCTTGTCGGAATAACGGATTCTCTCTGTAGCCCCATGGCCAAAAATCCTGGCTAAAACCAGCGACAAAACTAAACAAAGAACTCACCCATTCGCGCAGCCTGTATGAACAAAACAATCGCTGACGATAGCATACTGTCTTTGAACTGCCTCAGGTTATATTCTGGTACTACCGCCCTTCCAATCAGACATGGGGTCAATTCAATTCCGGAATCGGAATTGGTGGTCAGTTCCAATCCCGGAATTGATTATTTTAAAAAGGAATTAGAATTGATCAATTTTGATTTGGAACTGAAGTTTCCTACAAAAATATTCAAATCCACAATTTCATTTACCATTTAATTTTTTAATTCAGAAATATTTTTTCCATGGCAATCCTACTTGGAATATAAACTATACGCGGAGTAGGTATTCCAAGTAGGTACTCGGAGTACCTACTCATGGTAAAATTAGTAGATAAAAACCAGAACTGATAAATTTGGAATTGAAAAATGTTATTTGGAATCGACTAAATAGGATCCCGTGTCTTGTTCTAAGTAATAATTATAACAGGTTGATTTAGTTGTCTCCGTCAGTTAAGATTCACTCTTTCTTTGAAGCTACAGTTTTGATTGTTTTCCATATAATTATAAATTAATGTGATGCTCAGAGTTTTATGGCCACTTTTGTGCACAAATTAGGCTAAATTGGCTGAGCAACCTCCAAAGATAATGAGCCAAAGTGAAAGATGAAACACCCTTCAGACATGCCCACACCAAAATTTTAACTGAAATGGTTGAGACCTGTGGCCAACTAGAACTGCCAAAGATTAAAGGTCGACATGTCCATATAGGTATGCTGCATGACTTGTTAAAGCAATAATTTGATATTAACTTATTCTGAATCGTAAATTTTATATTTTCTTCTCGAAATAAATTACTCCACGGTGTTTACTTTATTAGAATCATACAGAATATGTGGTACAGTAATGAACATATCATAGCCTGATATTTAAAATTGCTCTTATGTGTTTATAATGTTTTTAACGTTCTACTATTAACACATTGACCGTTGGCTTTGTTGTTCGGGGAGAATCCCCATGCTGTCGCTTATTCGGCACAGCCTCTATGTTGGAGTGGTTGAGAAACCTCCTCCCCAACCACTCACAGGGAAGAAGTATGGAAAGATGGAGCCGAAATACCCTGAAAGTGGTCACTGCCAGAGTGTTTTACGTCCTCATGGGGGTTTTACCGTCCCCCTTTATTTTAAATAATTCAGTGGAGACGGCAGCGCCATTTAACGTGGTCAGCCACCCACCGGAGTTCACTAATTGGCACTTTGAGAAAACAAGTCCAATTTTATGCAGAATTTTATCTCTCAACAATGATGACTACAATTAATTTCAACAAATAACATCACACCACATACACTAAACATCACTTTTCTGGCAAATATGCACTCTATAGCTAACAGTATACATGACATTTTATTCGTTTAGCTAAAGGAAAATCGACGTTCTTCATATCAAACGTGGATTCACATGGTGAATGATCAACAACCTCTGCTATGGGACGATGCCACAATGTCCAATGAAATTTCAAGTCCAATATTAATATAAATAAAAGTAAGCTATCACATTACGATATTCAGATAATTCTATAAATAATATAACTTAAGTACGGTGCTGGAAAATCTTAAACAAATACTAAAGTAAAAATGTGTATTAAAAAAACAAATTGAGTATTGGGAAAACAATTAAATGCATCACCTATGCTCAAAGACTTTTCAATATCTTATTGTTTCAAATGATTAACAAGCACACATCATAATACAAGCGAAGGAACACAATAATCAATACCTGCATATCGGCATCATCTCAAGGCAGGAAATCATACTGAACATATAATTAAACAGGCACTGTATAATTAATATGTTTGAGTACGTGAGTACTGAAATACATGAATAACTGAACCGATTCCTGGGTGAGAGTGATATTGCTATTGCATACGAGCTTTCAGTTGAACAACAAACACAACATAAATCTACCAAATCTAAGCGTAAACAATGACCACCTACCAACAACTGTGGAATGCCAAACACGTAAAGACTCTTCGGTTTTGCATTAAACAGCACAACACAGAGAGAAAACCAGATTAAGTCCATTACACGACGTGTGTATAAATGTGCATAAATTCTCAACAACGGTATAATACATTCCTGGTATTGCTCATATACTGTAATTGCTCGGAAACAGATAATTGTTATAAACATTTTAACACAACCATGGAAGTCTTAGCTACACAGGCTGTCCAACAGATATATTATAACAGTAAACCTACGCTAAACATAAAGGAAGAGTCGACTTTCATTTTAAAATTTTCAGGAGTAATAGTAATAAAAATTGTAAACGTTGTCAAAATGTGTACAAGTAGATATTAAAAAATCCACTTCAAGGTGAATCGAATAAAACCAGCAGCCTTTTCAGTAGGGAATAGAGTAGATGACCCCTTACAAAATGTAGGCAGCAGCTCACCTGAGGTGGCCTGTTAAAAACACTGCGATGCCATTGCTGCGGCATTGTTGGCGGGAGATATGGATGCTGGGAGGGAGGTGCTGGTGAAGGTCTGGCCGTGCGGTAGTAGTTGTAACACTAACACAGTAGTGGCCCTTCTCCATTGGAAGCCTCTCTCCCCCCCCCCATCGTTTTATTCCTTGGAAGGTCTGTTTTCTAATCTTGTGCATAGCATGAAGCATCTAATTAGGGTCACATTTATGTAAAGGAACCAACAACTGCATCAGTTAGCATGTAGATTCCAGACATCGGGGCTAATTCCATAATTCTTGAACAATAATACGTATATGTCCATATTATAATACTTTTTCCGAGTATCAACTACCTGGAATACCTACTCCGAGTAGTTTATATTCCAAATAGGATTGTCATGGAAGAAATATTTCTGAATAACAAATCAAATGAAAAATTAATTTGTGGATTTTATGTTTTGGGTAGCAAACTTCAATTCGAATTTTTTCAATTCCGATTCCCTCGTCTGGTAGGTTGAGCCCGAAGGTAGATAAGATCACAAGAATGGATAAACCAGAAATTCTGTGACCGGATTTGATCTGGAGACAGCTATTTGATCCTTGTACACACATAATGGCTACACTTCGTTATATCAATGGCATCCCCACTAAGTATTATGGCTGTTATGGTTACTTTTAAGCATTAAACATTTAAATCACAACATATCGGAGTGAACTGTTCATTTAAACGAGCCTAATTTTGTCCTGACTGAGATAGCTCAGTAATGGCATCATCATCATCATCATCATCATCATCATCATCACATCACTAAAAACGTTATACAATAATACCTTATTTTCAAAAGAAATGAAACATCCAGATACAAAATATCACCTTACATAGAACTACCTTAGTGGTCATCGCATTTTGAGGTATTTTGTAATCAGACAACGATCAGTAACATGAGAAAGCGTTTGGCATTAGCATATTGAAATTATTGTAATGAGTCAAACCCATTTTGGCAACTCAACACACAAAGCATTTCTGTGATAATTCTACTGTTACCGTTTTATCCAGCAAATACACCCTATAAATATTACGCGCAATAACATTTTATCCAAATAATGCATTTAAATTGGATTTCCAAATGTGATATAAATATTTCTGCAATATAAGGTTAAAAATAATGTTGACATATGGCAAAAGAAATCATAACTTTAAAAAAATGACTTCAACACAACATGATCAGTGAATTAACACTCCACAAATTATTATAAGTTATCAGTCATTATCCTGATTACTATAACACCACTTTACTATTTGACAATATAAATTTATTACTTTTATAAAAAGTAAGTTTAAAACACAGCTCTTTATAAATAATACCTATTCAATAGACACACAGCATACAAAAGACAGAGTTCACATATCACCTACAAACTTCTCACGTGAATTCTTTAACACAATTCAACTTCACAAACACGTAAACACGTAAAAATCATACAACTATTTTCACCTAGCCAAATGCGGTCATTGTTGAATATTCTAGGAAACGGTGAAGTAGAACTTTGTAACTACTTGTGTAAAGATTTTACCAATAAATTAATTGTTTGAGAACATAAAACTATTCAAGAGACAGAGAGTCCACAGCCCGATTCATGAAGACACCGCTGAAACCCACCTCAGAGATCTTTGACGTCCTCGAAGATTCCACGTTTGGGAAAATTGATACCATCACCACCCTGCGGAGACTTTATCCAAGGACTGATCCAGATCAGATACCATCGTTCTCCAAGCACCTGCCTCACGTTCTGCTTCCAACCACAGTCCCACTCACGGATATTCTGTCCGCGCTCGTATGTAGTTTGACCGTGGTAAATGTTGATGAGATGATAGAAGAGTAATCCTGCCGCGAGCAGGAATCCGAATAAACAAAGGGCGGATACGAAGGCGACGAGGAAGTTGAACGTCTGTGTGAGGCCGAGCATCCACGAAAACAAAGGCATGAACATAGTGAATACCGTTTTCAGACCGAATCCTCCGAGCACCTCAAGCGTGTAGTCCATGTTCAAGTAGTTGCAGTAGAGTGCGCCCACCATGATATAGAAAATCAACAGGATAAAGTAGCGATGGTTAGCGAAGCCAACGCAGTTCCCAGTGAAAACGCAGTGGTGATCGCGGCGAAGAATGCAGATATCACAGCACCAACAGTGATATGCACGTGGTGGTGAATTCGCCTCGCAGGAGCTGCAGAAGCGCCAGCCGGGCTTCAACGTGCTCGGCATGATGACGCCATCACGGCTGGTTGTCGTGTCAGTGCGCATCACCAAAATAAAAGAGGATATTGTGTTGAAGTACAGACAGAGACCAAAACATACATGAAACCAAAATGTGTTACTCCTGTCACTGTCAATGTATGGCAGGATGACGAGCAGTTCGTAGAATCCGACCAAGTGAATCCCTGACTGGACAAAGATGAAGGCTCCCCAGTCACTCAACTTCTTCGGCCAGAACCTTTTTGACGATGAAGACATCTTGATCTCAGTTTAGATGATTTGCTTAAAAGTGATCTGAAAGCAAATGAAAGGATTATTTTCAATATTCCTTTACCGGCTTAATTACATAGAGAGATCTTTTGAAAAGACATCAAGTTGCCTGGTTGATGAAACCCTTTTATGCTAAATAAAAGATCACATTTATTTTATTTGAATCAAATACTTTAATATCAATAAAATCTTATAAAACACAACTTGCGTATATTTTGTTATACTGTTTGCTAAATTTTCAGCAATTGTCATGATTCTTTATTTGAAGATGATTGATGTTTTACGGCCACTTTTGTGCACTTGGTAAAGGTAATGAAACAAAGTCAAAGATGAAACACCCTTCAGATATGCCTACGCCAAGATTCGAACACAGGTGGTAGTGACCTGTGATCCAACAGGCTACTGGTAGACCATGGAGGTGCCCTCCTTTATTTGAATGAATTACAGAAATATTTACCAAGTGTCATTCAACAAGTTAGCTAACAAATGCTAAAAGCAGTAATTTAAAGCTTGTTAACAGTGAATTATGACCTTTGGCTGCACTGGTGTGTGAGTGATGAGAGAGAATTGTCAGCTTCTCATATAATTACAAATTGATTCAGTAATGCACCCATGTGTCAGTCTTATCAACAATGGATTGTCCTGTGAACTATGCCTACAAATGCCAAAATGTCCCACCAATTCAGCTGAGCTTCTCATTATAGTAGTGGCGAAGGGGACAAACTGATCCCACTTTTTCCCAGGATAGATTGATCAATAATTGTGTAGCGAAAATATTTAATACACACAGATAAAAACTACCACCATGTAGATGAAATAAACTCTCTTATGGGTGATGATGGATGGCATTATGGAGTGGAAGTCTTTTACGATAAAGACAGCAGTTAGTGAATTAACTATAGATATAAATGATAACAAGATGATTGACGTTTTACGGCCACTTTTTGTGCACATAGTGGGCTAAATGGGCTGAGCGACCTACAAAGTTAATGAGGCTAAGTCAAAGATGAAACACCCTTCAGATATGCCCACACCGAGATTCGAACACGGGTGGTAGTGATCTATGGTCCAACACGCTACCGCTAGACCACGGGGCGCCCCATAAATGACAACAAATAATAACCATGAACACCGCATATATCGCACAAGCATGAATGAATGTAATCACGATTCACTCAGCTGCATGCATAGTAGCAATATAATTACTAAATAAAAACATTGCACATTTCTAGAAGTATATTTATTGATACGGTGATGCCATATATATAAACAAGAGGAACTGGAAATGATTATAACTAATATATGCACATGAAGTTAATCAATGGCTAGAAATGATTGAAATGGAAGATGAATGATAATTGAAAGGTATGTGTGGTGCAGACATGGGGTTAATTCCATTTGGTCAATTCCATTTCAAATTGATCAAGTCCAACTCTAAATTTATCAATTCCAATCTTTCCCAACTCTTTTTTAACTGCTACTTTTACCATGAGTAGGTACTCCAAATACCTACTTGGAATACCTACTCCGAGTAGTTTATATTCCAAGTAGAATAAATTTTGGATTGGAATTGAAGTTTCCTACAAAAACATTAAATCCACATATTAATTTACCATTAAATTTTTTAATTCAGAAATATTTCTTCCATGATAATCCTACTTGGAATATAAACTGCTCGGAGTAGGTATTCCAAGTCGATGCTCGGAATATCTACTCGTGGTAAAAAGTAGTAGATAAAAAGCTGTTAAAAACGGAATAGAAAACTTTTGAACTGAATTGGAATTGATCAAATGGAATTGACCCCATGTCTGCCATTATCTATATTGTGGTATATTTGATCATAAGGAAGGTACTGTTTTATATAGAAATGACCAAAAGAAATACCATGCAAATGTTTGATTAGAGATTGATTGTTTATTAGCATAAAAACTAAATAAAGGCATAGCTGCGAACATTTAAAAATTGGAAAGTAATAATTTTCATGCGAAATGTCAACTATGGCTCACATGACACCATACATCATAAAACCGTGTAATTTATCATATTTATTGATACCGCCATTTTGAAGCTAGACAGAGACAGGAAGGTCCTGAATGCTGACTTAACTTCGGCGTATCCAGTTGACCTGAAGTCTGTAGAGCCCGTACAAAAACATGTAAACAAGCACGAGCAAAGAATTATTCCAGAATAAATGGCAGTTATCATGTTAAAATTATGTCATAAATGACATACAACCATATCAATTTGAGTCAGAAGGAACCTTATAAGAGGAAGATGATTCAAAATGACTCAGAAATCAACGCTCATGAGAAATTATAATCCGCGTCAGTCTAGAGAGTGCTCATGTGACATCACAGCATTTGAGTTTTCTCCTTCCCGCCTTCAAATCTGGCTTCCAGTGAGCCGTAATGGCGGCCCTACAGTAATTTTGATTATTTCCCTATATTTATGATATCAGGTATATTTTGTGATAATTATTGTTGAAATTTTGGTTACTGTTCTAAGTATTACATATTTAAGAAATATTTTCTGAGGGAGGACTCTCCCTTTCAGCAAGTTCTATCTATCTGGAAGCATAGTAGTCATCATTTATAGTTTGTTACATACAAATGCCACATAAATAAATGGATATTGTTTCATTTACTACAACAATGTGGTCCAATATGTCAAAATGGTATTGTAAAATACCAAACGTGTCTTTCGGGACTATCTGGGCACACATTTAAAAGTAAACTACTTTGAAAATAATTAAGACTTTTTCGTTTTAAAAATCATGGAGAGTGACCTATTGGTTATAAGAGTAACATACCTTGTCAATTAAGCTAATGACATCTGGCGGCAAGATTTAGAACTACTACAATCGGGTCATGTTAATTGCGGAATCAGGATCCCCATTCCTTTTCAGTGTGTATGCGAGATATTTTAATGGCCATTGGCGGTGATAATACTCTACGATTCCAACAGTCAGTAAAGGAAAACGAAAGTTAAGGTGATATTTAGTATATTTCTACTCAAAGAAGACTGATTTAGTAAACCAAATAAATTAAATTGGAAGTTCTATGTGGCAGTTCACAGAACACATTTCCCGTGTACTAGCGGATTGCTGTATTTGTAGTAGTGAAAGTTTATGTATAGGGATTGGCTTTCCCATAGTGTTTCTTCAATACACATCTTTGGCCATTTATAATAATATCGAAAATGGACAAGGCAGTTGTAATATTATCATTTTACCAGGTCAATCTTCAACGATTTGTTTTATTTGTGGTCATTTACCATGTAGAATGTTCGCCATCGTCTAGCAGTAGACTCATGGTGCATGCGCAAGTCAGTGGTAATGCGCTGGCAAAGATGGCATAAATCTAATAAAAAAGGGTGTGCTATTTGGATTGAAAATACTCATCAAATTGGAGACATATTGTGATACACAGAAGTACTGATTGCTAGAGCAATAACCCGGCATTGATATGTTGCATTTGGGTACGCGAACCATGAGTTAATTTATAAAATGTAAACAAATCCTGTGTGTCGCCATTTCAATTTTCAAGCGATAACTGATACTAGCAGACTTCGCTAAAGAAGTATTTACTCAAATTATTTCACAATAACAACATTTAATAATGGAATATGCTGAACAACAAGAAACTAATCTATCACCAGAAGTATTTTCCTATCTGAATTCCAATTGTATTACGCAGCAGATCATTGTTCAAACCGAGACGTTCAGAACAAGAATCCAGCCTACATTGAAAACCATGAAACTCTGCCTCCGCTGTTCTGGGCGGTGACTTGAAGTGTAAAAGCCCGGGAAAATTAGTTGGCGAGGTCTATTTACTCTTTTAACCAGCAGGATGAACTTTGAGCTGGAAATGTCTGAAAATTCCACTTTGTAATAAAGCATTTCTTGAAGTTGACCACTGCCCGTTCTTTGAAACAAATCAACAGTTTCTCTGAGAGCGTTTGGGGAACATTTTATGCCACATATCCAGGAGCATTACCTTCCGTGCTTTCGCATCCTATTTTTAGCCTATAACACCCACAGCAGCCCACTGATGGAAAGTGATTTCAAATGGCAATACATCATCTTTTGTCATAGCTGTAGCACTAAAATAAACTCGAAACTAACTGTACTTTGAGGGTAGTGACATTTTCATTGATAAAACTTTAATATTTTATAAGATAAGTGTGTGATTCTTTGCTCTCCCATTTGACAAAATAGGCGAGTGTTGGTTTCTCAAAATGAAAGGCCTGATAATTTACTAGCCTGAATGTTGTAGTAGAATTTTATTATGCACTCATGTTTCTGACTGTACAACTTAAAGTAACAGTTCCTCGTAATTTCAAAATTACAGAACAGAAAAAAGCTCACACAAACTATAAATGATGTCTCAATATGAACATGGTCAACCAGATATTAAATAATCCTGTTTAAAGAAAGTGCTGGTTAATTGACTACAAGTCAGGGTTGGCAGGTTTACAGCAGGGTGGTTTTAACTGGTAAAAACTGCCCTGCTGAGAACAGGTTTAAGACAGTTTAAGGCATAGAAGAAACCAATAAATGTATTATATTAAACATGCCCTAAAATTAGACATACGTATCAACAGTTCCCTTCTCAAATGTTACACATGTGCTAGAGATGCAAGAAACAGGTTTAAGGCAGATTAAGGCATAGAAAGGGTGTTCAGCACATTGGCTGTGGCTGCTTGGCAGAGACAGTATCCCATCAGCCATCACCATGGTAGAGACGTACTTCAGGAACCACCACAAACCCCAAGCCCAGCTCTGTGAGAAAGGTGGTAAGAAGCCTGTCCTGGCTGGGGATACCAAATAGAACAGTAGATAGACATGGTCAAAAGTTTCCTTGTCAACAGATGCTATTACCAGCAGATCATCCAAGAGCACAAGAAGGACTTCTGATTTGACAGTTTGGTAGTGGCTCCCTCTGCACAAATGGCAAAAACTTGTTGACAAACTTTGACCCATTACTTCTGCTCTGGACAGGTGTCAGCGCAATGGATCATCACTGGCAGATGCATGTGATGCCTGGCTGGGCCTCCTGTCGGAACCTGCACTCTTCCCCCTTGAGAAAGTCGTCAACAAGCGATTTCAAGATGCCATCTCACTCGAGCACCTCACGGCTTACATATTGCACTCCAAGTACATAGGAGAGAAGATGACAATGGAGCAACAGCAAGATCTGAGCACATGGCTTGCTAACCATGACCCTGGCTTCATCACAAGCTTCATCAGCTTCCAAGCCTGCTCCCTTCCCCGACAGCTACTTCTCTGCAGAAGCGATCAGCATCTCCTCACACAGCTGGTGGCAAGGTGCTACATCTGTGGTGTTGATCCACCCTTTGCTGACTTGGCACAAAGACTGACAACATCACCAGCATCTTCAGCATCAATTGAGAAAGTGTTCAGTACATTCAGTTTCGTACACAACAATATCAGGAATCGGCTGTGTTCCAAAAAGCAAGCAAGTCTTTTGTTAATGCATGTTGCATGGAATTAAGGACTTAGACTGGTAAATTGTCTCAAGAAGACCTGTCATTTTTGTACAAAAAATTCTGGAATAAAACTAAGCTTAAGATTTATTTTATGTGTGTAGTTTGATTTAATATATACAATATACATGGTTTTTATAATAATAGAATCTTCAGTGTGCCTTTGGACAGGGATAGGTTTAAGGAGGGTTTTACCACTTTAGGGCACATGCCGTGCCAAAAACAGGTTTAAGGCTGTCTTAAACCCAACCCTGCTACAACGTTGTCTGTGAGCACTGGCATTGTGAAACCAGATACAGACCGGATCCTTCTGACATCATTTAATACAATTTATTTACATTACCCATTTATAACAAGGTAACTGTAACGTGTCAGCAAACATTTTTGGAACAAAAGCATATTTAGTTCATTAATTAGTCCAAAGATGATGATGATTGTTTTATAGCCACTTTTGTTAGGCTAAATGGGCCGAGTGACCTCCAAAGGTGATGAAGCTAAGTCAAAAATGAAACAACCTTTAGATATGCCCACGCTGAGATTGGAACAGTGAGCTGTGGTCCAACATCCTACCACTAGACCATGGAGGCACCCTTGATATCATGAATGTGTGGTACTGTAGATGAGTGTAGTCTTATATTTAGTGGGGGTGAAATTATATACATTTCATCCATTCCAACTGTACCTGAAAGGAGTGTATCTACGGCATCCTCATCATATACTATATTGATATTGTTGTCAGTGATGGAACAAGCCAAAATGGTTAATGTAATTGCTAAGCATGACTTGGAATATTACTGCACGATGTCTGAGATGACACCTTATCAATAAGATTGGCCACTGGGTGATATAACAGTTGTACATGGCATAATTCAATTCCGAAATTGTAAATTTTTTTAAGAAATGGAATTGATAAATTTGATAAAAGAAATCCACACATTAATTTACCGTTTAATTCATAAATGAGACGGAATTTGTTAAATGTCATAAAGTTACGTTTTTTTAGAGAATCTGCTACATTTTGACATGTTATTTACTCTGAATATGTTGTTCATATTTAAGTTAATTTGTATTTTTGTCAATATTTCACACAATTTAGTGATATATAAAATTTTAATAATTGTACAAAGTCAGTAGTTTGCATGGGGAATGTCCACTAAAATTGTCTTTTTTCCTGTTGCGTCATAATAATTTATCAGAACATATGCACTGTTGAATCTTATTTTGATATCTTAATTTATTATATATATATATTTCCAATTTCTTGTTAAACTACAATAAAGGTTTTCCTTCTGTTTGCAATTAATTATGGATGACATATAGGAGTGATGTATTCGTCAAGAAATGTCCACTAAAAATGTTACGACATATCTTTATTATTATTCGACGCCTTCCTGTTGTTCATCGATGACGAAACTAGCGATAATTAGTAATTTTCTTTGATACGGTCATGTGACACAATTTTCATTAATCCTCGCCAATTTTTACTGGGTGAAATGTTTTGGAGAAATAATCCATGCTAAGTGGATGATTAATGCTACGTGATACCTACGATGAACAAAAATGTTAAATATGACAAAAAAGGTGATGATAATACGTCGAAACTTAAGATTGTGAAAACCATACACGTGATTCATCACTCTCTAACTTTTTGCGACAAACTGGCGCCATGAAGACGAACATGGTTTGAATATTTCGTGGAATTTTTGGTTGTCGTTATGCCATAAATATGGACCCATTTCACAAAGCCTACAACTATACAAATATTCATCTAATATAACAAATCTGTAATTTTGACGTCATGGAACTTATACAGACTGAAATGTGGTTAAATGAGACACAATTGAAAGTTCTATAATTTTTTTTTATCAAACTTGTGCTGACTGTCACGTAACATGGACGAGTCCGGATACAAATCATGTAATAAATAAGTTTGGTGCAAATTTGCAGGTACCGAACTAACAATATTTACATTACACGCTTGATGTAACCAGAACAATTCTGTCACATCAATAGTGTAACATGGACGGTTCGCATACATCAACGATGTAATGAGGACATTCTGTGTTACAATAAAATTAATTTATATTACTAACAATTAGTGGAAAAGTTAAAGATATGCTTATTCTGGACCATATGTTAAAAATATTAATACTATTTGAGGCTAACATGATTGGGATTGAGTTTTGTTTTTAAAGATGCATCTTGTTACACCATTTTGACATTTAGCAAATTCTGTCTCAACTATTTCTTCCATAACAATCCTACTTGGAATACCAACTTTTCAGAGTAGGTACTCTGAATAGTTTGTATGGTAAAAAGTAGTAGGTAAAAATGGAATTGGAAAATGTTGATAAATTTGATGTGGAATTGACATTGTGTTAGCATTTATTGCTAGCAACCATCACCAATAAAGGATATTTTATTCATACATACCAATGGCCAGTTTATTAATAAATTTCAGTAAGTGATATTCAGATAATACTTAGGTTAAACCAGCCACAACTTAGTCTTAGTAAAACTCTAGGAAATTCCACATACAGATTATGGTATACTACCTCGGACCTGGTTATAAGATGTTACCAGGCGATATATGGTTGGGTATTGCTCCATCATGTGGGGGAGGGGCATGTACACTTAATACTTACAGTCTTATACTAAACTTAGAACTAGCCTGGCCCTAGCCTAGGGTTATCATACATTTTACAAAGTGGCTATAGGGCTGGACCCAGACGGACAGTTTTATTGGTCCAACCCATTTCCGGTTTCCAGTTGGTAGATAATTTCCGGTTTCCGTGGGGTATATAATGCGCATGTGGCCAGCAAGCAAGCTTGCCTGGGGATACTCCCCGAACTACAAGCAAGCTGTGCTGAATAAGTGACAGCCTGAGGATCCTCTCCAAAAACAAAGCAGAAGCAAGCAAGCCAAGTGTCACAGGTTCGATCCCAACATGAGGTTGAAACTCTTCCAGAGATTCATTTCTCGGCTTACCACATCGTGGGTGGCTGACCACGTTATAAATGGCGCTGCCGTCTCCACTGAATTATAAATAATAAGGGGGGATGTTAAAGACCCCCCGAGGACGTAAAACACTCTGGCAGTGACAACCCTCAGGGTATTTCAGCTCCATCTTTCCGTACTGCTCCCCTGTGAGTGGTGGGGGAGGAAGTATCATAACCATTCCAACATAGAGGCTGTGCTGAATAAGGGACAGCCTGGGGATTCTCCCCGAATAATAAAGCAAGCAACCCATTTTCCTTTTAACTCTGCTTTATCTTCAATCCACGCCATTTTACTTTTCAAACCATTGATCATGTGGTTTACATTTGGAGACGCTTTTAGGAATTACACAGATTTAGCTATACATATACACAAATGTGTTAACAATGTGCAACTGACAATACAGGATATGCTGAAGCTGGAGATATAGTAGTTTAATACAATGTCCAGCAGTCAGTGCTGGAGCTTTAGTATATTCGCAAGGTGCCCAGTTTGTGATATTGTACTAGATATTCATGAAGCCATGTGAGCATTCAGCATCGGAATCGAGTTTGTTGGTGATAAATATCCGAGCATTCAGCATAGGAATCGTGTTTATCAATATTATTATAAATCTGAGCAATTTCAAGATTGTTTTTAGTTTTTCATCAGCTCGCATCAGGTTCAGTGACTGCAGGGAATTTCGTTTGTATCTCTTCAAAAGTATCAAAAGCATCTTCTACTTTGAATCCAAATGTAACTACTACGTGCTCGGTCACTGGATGTAATAGCCAATGAGGAATAATTATCGCAGGGTTCAGATGCTCGGATACGTAACCACTTCGTTTATATTATAGGTAACAGGAGCCTGAGGAGGTCTACAATACACTATTACTAGATCTATAACATGGATGTTGGGGTCAAGAACTGAAGAAGCTGTTGACCATGTTATAGGTGGACTTCAAAATAAGTGCTCACCATTTCATGATCTGGATCTAATTATAAATCATGAAACAAAATAAAATCAATACAAATATCAAATAAAATCAATACAAATATGAATAGGGGAGAGGTGGGGATGTTCAACCACCTTACACTTCAATGGTTTGATTTTAGTATACCCGATACAGCAATCGACAAGAAGTACTTTTCTGTCGGGCCCTTAATGTTTAATGTTCCTAATAAAGCAATGATCACGTGATTTGTGACCCATTTCAATGTGGTAAATGTTATTTACATAAGCAAAGTGGCGGGTGAGGTTCGACCACAGTGCGGGGTGGATTGACCTCACGTGGCGGGGATAATTGACCAATTTTGTTTGCTATGTAGACAACAATTTCAACTAAAATTTGCTACTTCGTATTATTCTAAACCTTTCAGTGGTAGTGATCTGTGGTCCAACGCACTACCAACAAGACCACTGAGGTGCCCCATCATCATTTCATAAAACTGACCAATCTTCATTTCAGCTCATCCACAGTTTAATTTATTTGCAATAAATAAAAACCCATATTTACAGCATATCATAATATTACTATTTCATTTGTACAAAGAAAAAAAAACTAAACATGCATAGCTAACTAACAACAAGTCAGAGACAAGTCTACCACAATATTAGGCTTTGTGTCTGATGTAAATTAGGCTATAAAATGTCACACAATCGTCACAGGAATCAGAGAAGATCGGAGAAAATTATCATACTAACAGTTTATGTAAATTAGAAATACATCACGACCCATTTAGGATAGTGACACAGAAATTATAGTCAACAAAGAGTGAATCAACAAACTGAAGGGGCGGATCAACCACTTTTGTTTCCCTTGTTAGTTGTTATTTCTAAATTTAAAGATGTAAGCTTACATAAAAGGTAAATTTTATTTCTACATACACTAATTGTTCGAAAGGATACCACACAGAAAGCTAATGAAGATCAAACACCGTGAAAATCTAACACAAACTGAAAGGTGCGAACATTGTTTACAAACTTTTGAAATGTTAGAATTTTGACACTACCCTTTCAGTTGCTAATTGTTTTGTTTTTTATAGTGTTACAGTTTATTGTTTTATTGCTGCAAATTGTTTCAAAGTAAACATAAAACAATTAATCAGTGATTTATTATGTCACAACCTAAAATTATTAAGTGTAATAAATGTTATGGTCGATTCTCCTACATAAGATGATAAGTCTGATAAGAGAATGACTCAAATCACTTACAGTTTTTAACGATTCTACAATTACATAATGACTAGATCCAGTGAAAGAAATTAGATATGCAATTAGATACTTTACAATAAAGCATAATATCAAGCAAATTGTAGGTCTAGTACTTGCAGACTAGATCTATATTACTAGATCTAGTTCTCTACCTGTCTTGGATAAAATAATCCGGAAGTTGATTTCCAGGGTTGCCGTACAATGTAACGGGTGAGCAAACGAAATACCAGTTGCACCGTACAATAGTTCCGTTTCTATAGCTACCAGCAAGATATGCCAAGCAGTTATTTCGGGCCAATTATAATCTCTACTCATACATTTAGATATATTTTGAAATTAGTATTTTTTCTGTTATATGTCGAGTATATAATAAATTTAGAAGATGATAAATTATATATATTTTTTTTAAATTGGGACTGACTGGCATGGAATGATCGTTCTGTTTGGACCTCCAAATACATATTCACATCGGCCCCAAGCCCAAGGTAAAGTAAATATTGAAATTATATATAAATATTGATGGTTGCAGCAATGAGCAGGATCTACTTTCTTATTAGTTGCTATCTGCTAATCAACAATTATTGTAACGAATTGATTAAATTAACAATTGACGATATTTAGACACAACTAATTTATAAAGCAACGAGCTAATTTGAATATTTTCTTGATTAAATAAAAGTGGAAATATACGTCGCTTTTTTAATTATTCTTTAAAAACTGCAAACGCCTTCTACCAATGCTGCGTTTACCACAATTCCGAAACTTTTCATTCATTTTATTGATTTACTGAAAATATTATTAAGTATATATATATATATATATATATGTGTGTGTGTGTGTGTGTGTGTGTGTGTGTGTGTGTGTGTGTGTCGATTTTATTTATTATTATTATTATCATCAAATGTCAGTATATCCTATTTTTTGTAACAAGAATTGACATAATAATATTTTGCTATCAGTACCAACATGATATTGAACTAGTCATTTTCATATCTTTTGCTTAGCTATTTAAAATTTCCTATTGTTTCCTGGCTTGTTTTTCTTCCTGTCATCCGAACCTGGGATTAAAAATATTAGGAATACTTCCCTTCCCACAATGCTCATTTTCGAGGTGCCTTCGTGACCTAGCAGTAGCGTGTTGGACTACAGACCACTACCACCCGTGTTCGAATCTCGGCGTGGGCATATCTGAAAGTCGTTTCATCTTTGACTTCACTTGATTACCTTTGGAGGTCGCTCGGCCCATTTAGCCTACCACATACACAAAAAAAACATCAATCATCATCATCATCACCAATGCCCATATTCAAGTAAAGAGAATGGCGCTCAATGAGAGTTTCTCTGCGTAGTCGTTAGATGGCAGCACATTCGCTGACGACACCCACCTCCACAACAATAACAACAATAACAGCAGCAGCAGGAACAATACCAACGACGACTATAATGATGATAATATTAACAACAACGATAGCAGTTATTTATTAAACAAAATTTCGAAAAAGAGTTTAGAGTTGCACTGATAATTATGTTACAATATAACTGCACCTGTTTTAAACCAGTAACCAATACATGTTACATCATAATGGGGGAATACCATACAGGCATAAGGTCATGATGAGAATTGTTATATTTCAAGTTGTTGACAAAGTATATGTTGTTCAGACGATAAATTCAACCGTGTATTATAGTTAAATGATCTGTCAGCAATTCCTATTATCTGAACAAGTTTAATTGTTGATGACTGCCGTTTAAAAATCACCTTTCAACATTAAGTTATGCATTTTCTTTGATTTTTCAATTTTGAGGCATCATCGGGCATTTTAGAGCTGGGCATACAGCAGATTTGAGTTCAACACCCCTCGATATCACTAAAAAACTTGTATGCCCTAAATTAACACCATTTGCCTTCGGAGTTTAGATTTTTTGTAAATTGAGCCAGTCTATAGGGGTAACACTAAGAATACTTCGTGCGTGTGGGTATGGACTGAAAACATATTAATAATCGAATAAAATTTATTAATAAATCGAATAAAATTTATTATAACAAATCCGGAACATTGACGTTTAAGGTTAAAATTGCGGGATTATCACGGCATTATCGCTCAGCGGACGCTCTATAAATCCCACAATGCAGAGCGCGCCTGGTTTGTTTTGGTTTTTGGGTCTATTACGGCTAGTTATCAATAAGTGAGATCAGGATATGATTCACTTCCCCAATCACTGATTCCTGAGCAATTCATCATTAGTGGGACTGCTGGTGTTCCTATTAGATCCAATTATCCTGAAAATAATATCTATCTACGGTAGTTCTACTTGACGGTTGGGATAAATCCAGTACAACACTTAATAACCTGTGGGGTTCCTCCTCCGTGGTCTAGTTGGTAGCATTGGACCACAGATCACTACCACCTGGGTTCGAATCTTGGCGTGGTCATATCTGAAGGGTATTTCAACTTTGACATCGCCGCATTACCTTTGGAGGCCGATTTAGCCTACCATGTACATAAAAGTGGCCGTAATACATCAATCATCATCATCACTTAATAGTCTGTTATCTGTGTGAGTGATTACCAGTTAAAATAAAGGCTAATGGCCTGGCGTAGGCAAGTCTTGTAATATTAACTAAGATATGTTGCCTATATATTCCCCTAACAATGGACAAATCGAACTTTCACGATGTAATCTTATCATGTCATGCTCTATAAAAATAAGTAGGTAGAGCAGGGCTAGTACCTTAATCAGAAAACATGAAAAATAGATTAACACAGAAACAATTTAGAGTGTTTACGAAATGGCAGCAAGGGGTCATATTAACCAAAATATCAGTTGAGACACCTACATATAAATCTATACAAACGTAGAGCCATATATATTTGGGCTAATCATCAGCCTGCAGGGCCCAGCTAATCCGCTTTTCGTGCGCGACAAATATGTCACTCCCGCACAAAAAGCAGAAGCAAACGAAAAAAGTACCATTTGACACAAGAGCTCGCAGTTAATAACAAACAACGGTGGTTAAAAAGTAGGTTAACACATATACCAGATAACTACTTTGACACCACCGTTTACATTCAGCAATAATTTGCTCTGACTCAAAGGTAGCATATACATAAGAACATTTCGACACCACAGATGCTGATTTCAGTTCCATTTTGAGTTCGAATAGCTAAACAAATCCCATCTATATCAACCCATTACGCGTGTTTACCAAATGACAGCATAATGAGGCATATCATCCAAAATTTTAGTCAAGATACCTACATACATGCATGTATGTCTGTGTGGTGTGCTCGCGCGTGTGTGTGCGTGCGTGCGTGTATTTGAGTGAATATGAGCAAAATATATTTTGCTGCTCATTCAGGTATATATATATATATATATATATATATATATATATATATATATATATATATATATATATATAGTGAGAATCCGTTAATCCGACAAGGTTTGTCACATGATAATATGTCACATGAATGTCAGAATATCGAATTTATTTTCAAGAATTATATGACACATAAATGACCAGATAATTTTCATGTTTGTTAATTACAGACACTATAAAGAAATATTCATGTCACTTAGTCCATCAGATTAACTCATGATCTGCTCATTGGAAAGATCACACATGTGTGGTTTTAATTAGCCATGAATTATTATCATTGGCTATAAGATAGCCACAGGCAATGGAAGCATCGCGTGTAAGGTCAAGGACGATTGTAATTAGTTACGATATACCATGTAACGCGTGTGGGCGGGTTAATGAACCTTTACTGACAACATGTCGGTGTATCTTGCATGATTGAACCAGCGGAAATGTTTGGTAACATTTTCATGTTGTCTGATAATCGAAGTCATTTTACATTCTGTTGACAAAATCAAGTGTTGGGGTCGGAATACGGAATGCGATTTTTTCCGGATTAAAGAGCCATTTATAATGGAGCTAAATCCGTCACAGACAATAATGTGTCGAAAGGTGGATTTGCTGGATAAACGATGGCCGGATTAACGGATTCTGACTGTATATATATATATATATATATATATATATATATATATATATATATATATATATATATATATATATATAATTAGACAAACGCATCTCGGTGCTGTACAATTACATTACTATGCGCTTGAATGAAAGAAATCCATCATTAAATTACATAAATATTGCGACGTACCTTGGTAAATGGGAAGAAGGCAGCTTCCATAAATCAATTATTATGTTAGCGGTAGCCTCCAAGTGTGGGTTCGAGTTCAATGACTAAGTATCGGTGTTTACTGGTTTACTCGCCGAGAAGTATCCTATATTATTCAGGAACAATTCCCCAGCGTTAATCAGGCTTAGTTTTCCACCTGGCCAGGTACAACATTGACCTGTATTATTGTTTAGTTTTTTCAGTACTGATAATTGATCAAGTGCCTTTTACAATATTGATAAATAGGCCGTAGCACTACTGCGCTTTTGAATGTCAGATAAGACTGGTGGAGTCGAGTAGAAAGAGATTATTATTACTTCTTTGACCAATTAGTGACAATCACAAATTTTTAGCCGAAGAAGATTAGCGGAAATGAATGGTTCTGAAATCTGTCAGTTTCTTTAGAAGTTGACTTAATTATCACCTTCGGGAAGGAATTGTTGAAATTGGCTGTTGACGAAGGGTTGATGGTAAGTGCAGAGGCGGAGCTGGACCACAGATCACTACCACCCGTGTTCGAATCCCGGCGTGGGCATATCTGAAGGTTGTTTCGTCTTTCGCTTCGTCTCATTAGCTTTGGAAGTCGCTCGGCCCATTTAGCCTGCCTTGTGCACAAAAGTGGCCGTAAAACATCAATCATCAATCTGTTGCCGTGCCTAGTTTGTATTGTCGTAACTGCGCATGCGCGAAACAACTCAGCACGGACCGGTCCGTGCTGAGATTGTACCGTGCTGAGTTTGTATCGTTCTGACTACACACTGAGCACCACAGACATAAGTCTATATCGTACATAAATGAAGTTTATTGGTGTCCCTGTATTGAAATAAATATGCAGTGGTGCTAGTCAGCCATATTTCCTCACATAAAAGTGATCTGTGTTTGTTTATCACGGTATCCATCCACATTAAGCGTCTTTTGATGAGACGGTTGACAATGGCGTCGTGCTGAGATTGTCGAACAAAACCAGTTTCGTGTTCCTATCGAAAAGAGAATAAACGATCATAACTTTGCTTATCATTACAAGAAACGAAAGGACTGGTATCTGTCCTCACATAAAAGTGATCTGCGGTTGTTTGTTGATCACTGTTTCCATGCACAATAGGCTGTTTCGATGAGGACGTCATGAAAATGAGACCGTTGCCAAGGAAGCCGTCCTGAGATTGTCCGAACATAAGTAAGTTTTGTTTCCATGTAAAATTAGCCATCAATCGAACACTGATTTGTGTGATTACATTCTCCTTTTCAACACTCTGTATGTCTGCTTTAATTAAAAGTTATGTTCAAATAAAGAATTGAATGTAACTTTTTTCTTTATATCTGCATGTTTATTGCTAGGATACAAAGTAATTTCTTATGACAAATTTGCATGCTCATTAATCTTAATGTCTGATTGTTTATTACTGTTTATTATGTATGAATGCATAAAGTTGTTTTCCTCTCCTTTCCTATCTAGGGACAACGATATAAAATGAATAAACCATTTATTTCAACACATGGATGTCAATAAACATTACGTATGTACAAAACATGTACACACATATATACAATCTTTAGACAGAACATATTAAATAATCAATGCTATTGACAAATTATACACACAATCACACAAAACTTACTACGGATGGATGGAATCATTAGCTTTATAATGGCTGTAATAGAAACTGTTGACCTGTAAGAAAACTAGACCGAACACGGCCGGCGATTTGATGGCAAATAGGTCCGAACTTCCCGTCGGGTCAATAAGGAACGCAAACTTCTAAAATCAGGTTTATAAACATGGTGAACTATTGTTGTGGCTTTGGTTGCATAAGCCGTGGGCGTGAACGTAATACAAAAGGAATATCATTTCATCGGTAAGTTTAAGGAACACATTTAAAATAACTGTTAAAGCGTTTTTGTTTTTGGGGGGAGGGCGGGAAATTAAGCTTAACTATTATTATATTTAGCCTATTCCACAACCCCCCTTCTATCTCTGGCGTTTGATCCCTACTAAACTCGATCTACGGACTTACATAAAACGAAATTTACATATTTCATGACTTATAATAGGACAGAAGTAATACAGATTATCTGCACACACAAAATTATAATGCACACATCACAATAAATGTCCGTATTCATAGGATTAAAACTCGAAGCGCAGCCGCTTCAACATTGCTTTTCCCCTACCGGAAGTCAGCGCAGTTTAATCATAGCGGCTCAAACAAACACCACTGAGTGCTCGGTCTAGTTTTCCTTCAGGTCAATGCGTGGGGTCTTGGGCTTGCTGAACGGCCCCAGAAGCCAGATGGGTGCTGTTTTTGTGAGGCATTATTAGCCTTTCCTGAACTTACATATCACCCAGTGAACACTCAAGTGATAAATTACGAAAATAAATTATTTATACGAAAAACAATCAGCTCGAAATTGCCGCCCCCTTGTAAAGTATTTATGTTCCCTAATTGAATCGCGAAGGAATATATTGAAATGCGGTGCTAGTTACACCAATATCGGGAACAGAGTCTCACTATTTAGTAAACTGTTGAATATAAACATTTGTTTATGCGTAAATACTGATAGATATAAATAAAAACGTATATGTAGTGTGCATTATGTAAACATAAAATGCTAATATTATCTCATGCAAAACGTTTCTCTCCGGTAAGTATCCAGTTTCTACCGTTACTTCAATATTTATGCCACACCACTAAGCTATCTTATCCACAGCCACAAGTTAAACCATCGTTTATATGCAGATGCCACCCAAGTGTACATATCTTTATCTACAGCAGACACAGATCTTTCCTTTAAACAACTTTGTGAGTTTCTCTGTGATATCTCTGGCTGCATGACGAACAATAAACTTAGGCTCAATGCCAACAAAACCGATTTCATCATTTTACGTACATCCAGACAACGCAGCAAACTTACTTATTTCTTCCCTATGAACATCCCTAATCGTAACATCATACCGTCAGACACTGTACGTAATCTTGATGTTATATTTGATAGAGAATTTAATTTGAGAAAACATATTTGTCTGACATGCCGTTCCTGCTTATGTCATATTCGTGACCTTCGCCGTATTCGTCGCTATATTTCTCTTTCAGGTGCCAAAACCATAGCTACAGCAATCATTACTAGTTGGCTTGATTACTGCAACTCTCTTCTTTATAACATTACATCTAAGGATATTCTAAAACTTCAGTTTTTCAAAACTGCTTAGCTTCGGTTGTCACATGGTCTCCTCGGTTTTCCCGTTCTGTCCCACTTCTGAAACCTCTTTATTGGCTCCCTGTTCAATCTCGCATCATTTTCGGCACTGTTACCGATCAAACTCTTTCTTCTAGGGAACAGTCATATCTATTTTCCATGCTTTCCTTAGCACCCAAGCCCAGAGAGCCCTGTTCGTCATGTTTTCCCCTGTGGTCTATTCCCAGGGTTAAAACGTATACTGGGACTCGTACCTTTTTCATTTGCTGTCCCTACTCTTTGGAATTCACACCTTGTTACGTCATCAAATAGCATAGTTTCTTTCCGTCACCATTTGAAAACTCACCTTTTCAGACTCGCTTATCCTTCCTAGGTTTCCTTTCCATCTGATCATTGTTGATGAACTTTGCATCGAACCCGGACTATGAGTTTGACCAACCCCTCTACTAAGTGCGCCACTCAGCTCGATTCTTTTCGATGATATTGGTACTATATTTGTAATTGTTATTATTATTATTATTATTATTATTATTATTATTATTATATGTTTCTGTCGTGAGTAGGATAGAAATATCTTTCAACCTGGTAGAAACGCAATCTTGAAGTATGAAGATATCACATCAGTGCCGGTGAGTGATATTAAATAGTTTGAGAAGCACCGGTTTAAGCAAATTACATTAATCGGGATCCAAATTTGTTGTGGAGATTATAATATTAAAATATCAATTCGCTAATAACCATCAAGACAGTTTATTTTTAAACACTACAGTACGATTAGACTGTACATTCAACAGGCAAATTAGTTTGTTTGTTTGTGTGATTAAATAAACGGGATCATATAACAACACTACTTTAGTTTCTTTTCCATATCTAGCCTTGTTACAGAGCCCGGTCTAAGGAGTTTATCGGGAAATATGGAATATTATTGAACTTACCAAACAGTGGAGACACCTGGTGAACGTGAATGGTGACAGACCAACAAAGAATCTTACATTGAGAAGTCCACTAGTTATAAAAAATTATAAGAAATTCCACCTACAGATATTCTACGAACTTTTCGGGGGTTTTTCCCTCGCAAACTGAACAAAAAACCCTTTTTAATTAAACGAATGAGCATTACGAAATTGATTCACTCATCCATAAAATGAGTACCTGACAGGATGTGATGGCCCTGTGTTTGAGAAACGCTGTGTGCCTTTACTGGCAGCTTGCGGTGTAAGCTACGTTTGGGAATTGGGGTAGGTCCTGGATTGAAGCAAATCTGAGTCAGGGATAATAAAGTTATGTAAATCACCCCAGAATAACACAGTTGAAGGTGGTGTTATATAAGTCATACATTATTATTATTATTAAAACTGTTATCTAAGGTAAGCATGGGCCTTATACAATGCAGGCACAGTGTTATAAAACATCATAAAAAGTCAATGATTGTCCAGTTGAGAGGTAGTAATAGGGCCGTAGTATTAAGAAGTTACGAAGAAGCCTTTTTAATAACCAATAGAATATCTTTGTTTGGCGAGTTTCGTTTCTTGGTTAGGTGCTGATTGTATGGCATTTACTCGATTGGCCTTGACCTTGATATATTTAATGCCTGCTTATTGGGGCATAAAATGTTTCTAATTTTGGGGAATTTTGTTACTTCTGATTGACAGCAAAAGTATTCGTGTATATTTGTTTCTGAATTTTGATAATAGTCATACTTATTTCGTCATCGTAAACTTAAATCAGGTGAAACAAGCATTTATGCAAGGTGCAGAAAAGTGAATATACGAAAGATATATTATGTAATTATTAGTGGCTCTTATAATTTGCAATTTATATTATCAGGTATCCGGTAACATTTGCGAACTGCATCTTTCCTATTGAATAGCCAGAATAAGAGCAGTAGACCACAATATTTGTATTTTAAAGATTGTATTTTTAAACACTGCAGTAAGTTGACTATTATATTTTCAAATACAACGCAGCAAGTGATGTGCGCACTAGATCCCGACACGGGTTGGAAAGCTGAACCCATACCCTATCCCAACCCGCAACTACTCAACCCAAACCCAACCCGAAAAATGATATTGAACGCATGTTTATGTTTTCAAATACAACGCAGCAAGTGATGTGCGCACTAGATCCCGACACGGGTTGGAAAGCTGAACCCATACCCTATCCCAACCCGCAACTACTCAACCCAAACCCAACCCGAAAAATGATATTGAACACGTGCCCAACCCAACCCACAAGACCATAACCCGTACCCAACCCACAAGAATGGAGTCCGAACCCGAAACATACAACTTCTAGTTATTAAGATAATTTATTGAAAAACTAAATCTTTTCCACTGTAACTTATTCATATTTTTATATTAAAATCCTGTTGTATCTTATAGTGACTATTTAGTTAGCCAGCCGTACGTTTGGCAGCAGCCATGGTTATCAGTAGCAGTAGTTTAATTAAAATCACGTCTATTCAAAAAAATAACACCAATCAGTTAGAATACAATTAACGTTTTCAATAAAACACAGTATCGATTAATATCCTATAGTAACAAATATCCCACAGCATGTATCGGCAATAAAAGAAGGCAGTGCGACTGGCTTACTTGAAATTCGAGGAGAATCCCCAGGCTGTAGCTTAATCTGACTTAGTTTTTCTTATATCGTATATAACAAGATATGTGTTGCTTGATTGCACTTGAACACAACGATCAGGAGGACTGTAAACATGTATAAGCAGTCAAACTACTTATTAACAACTATACTAACACAGGACCTCTCTGTAGTGTCCCAGACACTAACTGCTTACTACTATTATACTGTTCAAATGTTTGAACTGTTCAAATTGGAGATGGATTGTTAGCTGTATAAACACATTCTGGACCAATTCTAGTGGGTGATATTATATATATTTTATATATATATATATATATATATATATATATATATACAGCCTAATCTATCTTTGCAAACGTTCGGTTATGGGTGAAAGATTTCGTTGCGTGGGGTGGCATTAGAGTGGGGGCATATTCGACAGTTAGCCTTGTGGGCGGTTAATAATAATAATAATAATAATAATACTATAACATTTATATAGCGCCCTATATAACCTAAGGAGGTTAACCACACGTGGTTTTTGATCCTTTGTTAACCCCAACTATCACTTTATTTATCTATCGCCGATCGTCCTAACAACACCGTCATGATCGCTACTTAATCACCTTGACAGCTTGTCATTCAAATCAGATTACCAGGATCATTTCACGGTCAG
>JAODUP010001591.1:0-40846 GCA_025642065.1 Paralvinella palmiformis
TCGAGATTCTCTGTGCTTTAAATTATACTGACGGTCTGGTGAGACATTACACATGTCTCAGCAAGAAAAGTCGCCACTCTGGATTCAGTCCCCTGAAGAAACGTCCAGAGTTTGAATTCACGGTTCGAGATTCTCTGTGCCTTATTATACACACAAACACACACACACACAACACACACACACACACACACAACTATCCGAAGTTTATGCAGCTGCTGAGAGTAAAGTAGTTCATCATGTAAGCTAGATTACATTTTGTGGAGTTTAAACATCGTGGAAACATTTTTTATCTTTCAGTTACACGGATTGGAATCTTGCCAATCATCATAAACCATAAACATATTTAATATCACATTCAGTAGACCGTTTTAGTCTACATCGGTCTTATTAAAACATAATATATAAATGAACACCAACAATAAACCATTTTATCGCAACTTTGTCATGCCTATATTTGAGACCATCGCACGCCCCCTTTCCTCGCAACAGTCGACTTCGTGGTCGTAACAGGCGGGCTCCGAATGGGGTAAATTATAAGATGACCGAGATTCATATGTTTTGGCGAGAATCAACAAAACCGAACTGAATATTGCTGTCAGCATTGACGTCGAGGCAGAAAGGTAGAAGGTAGCTCTGTAATTGCCGGTTATGTCGTATAATAAACCTGAAATTATACGTTTAATTAATTGGCATTGTTTACTTAATGTGGTAAACTTTGAGATTGTAAAACAGGTCGTGTAATATCGTATTATGATTAATATTCATACCTGCTACAGCTGTGACCGTCATTCCACTTATTCCTCTGATCAGGCACAAGGATCCAAATGATCCGGAAAGGTTCTCTTCGCCGAGCGTTTTGGCCAGAATCACTGTATTCAGTGCAGCGTCAATGGCTGATGAAACGAGACATTGTCAATGAACATAAGAAGCTGTATTTTCAAACTTCCAGACATTTAAACATCAAATTCGCAAAAAGCCAACTTCTGCCGATTAATGTTTTTCATCTGTCATCCCAAATGCCTTATTTTGTTTGTTTTTCAAACAGTTTATTGTGAAATGTTTATTTGTCTATCGTCGTGACAGAAACGTTCAAAGTTTTCTTACTGTCCATGATGAAATGGTACAGAAAGTATGCGCAAGGTAGCCAATCATGTGATCTCTGAAGGTGACCTCATATACGAGAAATGTTATCCATTGAATCAGATATTGCATATACAGGTAGTGGTTGACTTACGACATTGACTGGTTACGACCTTGACCGGTCGTAAGTGATGTTATAATCATCTTTAAGTCGTAACTCCGGTCGTAAAGTTATGTAGCTCGTAAGTCGACGACTTCTTGTATCGATAAACGAAATATATTTGAACGAAAGCGGTTGATGTACTGCGCATAGCGTGGATTCTTGTTAATGTAGATTGCCTCTAACATATAGCAAAGTTGATCTATATTCTCCCAAATGTCTTTTTAAAGCTGGTTATTTACAGACGAAGCCATTTAAAACAACAAAAGGAGTAATTTAAGACGCCAAAACGGGCTGATACATACCGAACACTAGTCCAAAGAAGCCGCAGTAGATCGCCAACGTAGTGAACGAATAGCACAGAACGCTGAGAAATGTCGATACCGTTCCCATACAGTAGCCTGCTATCAAGAAGACGATGGGATGGAATGGTGCTCTGAAGGCTGCTGCCCCTGCTAGCACTCTACCGGCTGTGTTCGTGGCTCCCATGATGGAGACCAGCCATGCTGACTGGCTCTCGGTTAGGTTCCGCTCTAAGCTGGCTAGTGGTATGTAGTTAAATGGTATTACGACAGCTTGAAATGTAAGTGAAAAAAAATGGACGACCAATTCATTACAATGCGAGGCTTGTGTCTGGCTGCTTTAAATGTTTTTTGTTTGTTCTTGTTGTCTAATGTCGGGATATAGGATCTGTTATGCTAATTCACAATATCACTTTAGTTATAATAGCTAATATTATAATATTAGTTATACCAACTCACATTATAATATCAGTTATACCAACTCATGATATAAAAATAGTTATACCAACTCACATTATAATATCAGTTATACCAACTCACAATATAATATTAGTTATACAAACTAACAATATAATATTAGTTATAGCAAATCACATAATAATATCATTTATACCAACTCACGTTAAAACATCAGTTATACCAACTCACGTTAAAACATCAGTTATACCAACTCACGTTAAAACATCAGTTATACCAACTCACGTTAAAACATCAGTTATACCAACTCACGTTAAAACATCAGTTATACCAACTCACGTTAAAACATCAGTTATACCAACTCACGTTAAAACATCAGTTATACCAGCTGACGTTAAAACATCAGTTATACCAACTGATATTGTAATATCAGTGCTAATTATAACTATGATAAAGTCGCTGAATCACCATTAAGCTGCTGGATATAGGATTGAGATGAAATCTATATAATAATAATAATAATAATAATAATAATAATATTAATAATAATAATAATAAAAACAACAACCAACCAACCAACCAAAAACGAAGACAACTATTATTAGTTGTAGTAGTATTTTTAATATTTCATAAATATATGACTATCACAGTTTAAATTTCTGGCCTATGTAGCTACTTCAGCGCAGTGCTCCTAGAAATCTCTCATGAATATGCATGTTCTGTTTGACATGATACACCCTTTGTTAGTGTATTAGTATAGATGAACCGTTTGGAAATTTTGGTTGCATTGGTCACCGTAAAAATAATGGTTTGCAGATAGATTCCATCAAATATAATGCTAACTGTAAATTGTTGGCGAGTCTCACCTGGTATCTAGGGGGACGAAAGGTATATTTGGCCATTTTACATTACGAAACGTTCTAATATTCGAGGACTCTTGAGGTTAAATGGGCGCCTCCATGGCCTAACCGGTAGGGTGGTTGGGCATATATCTATAGCACTTGGGTTCAAACCCCGATCGGGCTATGTGAGAAGGATGTTTCATCTATTACTTCATCTATTTAGCCTACCTTAGAGCTTAAATAGAGGAATACCTATATAATATGTCGGCTTAAGGTAGCTTTGATCGTGATCAAAGTATTATTGCTTTACCTACCTATTGTTGATACGCAGGCTATTATCATAAACAGTATGAAGAATGGGCTCTTGAGCAAGCTCAGCTTAAACGATGCCTTCAGAGCTTCACGCATCGTCGGTTTTTCGACCTTGACCTCCGAGGTCAGAGGTCGAAATATCAACGACAGCAGTAGACACAAGAAGATTATTCCGGCCTGTATCCGGAGACACCACTGCCAATTCAGCACGTCTATGACATGGCTAGCCAACAGTGGATAGACGATTATCCCTATACCGGATCCGCAGGATGCTAGACCAACCGCTAAGGCGCGCCACCGGCTGAAATAGACCGTAGTTGCTACCATTGACGTCAGGTAAAGAAAAGAAAATCCCAAACCTGCAGATGGAAAATACAACCAAAACTTAATAACAGATAACAGCAACATTATATACCAACACACATAATATGAATACACTTTATTTTTAAATAGTGCTAAATAAAACATATTGTCTGAAAGCATTTCAGTTCGAAATGATGAAAATCCCGATTTCAAGCACCCAATGAAGCCGTAAATAATTAAATAGGGCTGTTATTATGAAATCACTTTACTTTCCAAACTGGAGAGAAAAGAATTGATAACAGAAGAAAAATTTCTCAAAATGCAAATTAAATAGCCAAGTTGCGAAACAGAGGGGGGGGGGTCATATAAAAACAACAATGCGAGTTAAAAATAGAGGTTATTTAAAACAAAGATGCTACTACGTTTTCTCTGTTTGTTATCTTTACCTGCAATAGCACCGTAGGTCAAGGTCAATAATTCAAAATTAGGTGCAAAGGAAGCCGATATAAATCCTACAATAGCCAGTACAGATCCAATCACGGCTACGGTACGATATCCAAGTCTTATTACCAACACACTACCCACTGGGCCTAAAACATAACATATAAAATACCCTATTGTACATATAGGCTATTATTATTATTATTATTATTATTATTATTATTATTATTACTATTATTATCATTATTATTTCATAATAACGGCATCAGGGGCCGAAATTAATCTTTTACTCTATCAAAATCTTCATTATTTGCCATACTCATAGCATATTATATAACAACAAAAACATTGTTATCAATTTTTGAAATTCTAAAAGCATAATGTAGAGTGAACTCCATTATAAGAAAATAATGACTCCCCTTTGAGGGACAGGATTTACTATTTACTGAGATAATCGTTCGTTCATGGTCTCTTCACTACAAATTTACTGGTAAACGTAAATTGTATATACAGTCTTATAGTATAAAAATATTGAACTCACAACTTATCTCTAACTGTGACCTATCAAATGGGACAGACTATGTTGATTTCTCAGATGAAAAAATGGAAATATCAAACTGACATTGGTTCCATTGTCAAAAATATAATTTTAATTAATTTTTCACGTATTTATGGCAGATATCAGGATATTTTTGAAGGAAGAGGTTTCGTCGGATTAATATAAAATATGAAATTTAAAAAAAACTATATCAGCTTTCATTATTGGAAAAAGACTGTGGTTATGCCCACAGTAAGTATTTTTCTAACGTAGATATAAATAGTTTAACTGGATACTTGTTGTTTATGTCAAAGGCTAGCGAGTCTCTGATTGGCCAGTTCTGAATTTGCTTCTGAAATCTTCGGTATGAAGTCTAGCCAATCATATCGTTTAATTTGTCCACGTCACAGGTATAGGTTTTGATATCGTTTGGTGCTCCGTGTATAACATATTTCCGTGTTATATATATATATATATATATATATATATATATATATATATATATATATATATATATATAATATATATATATATATGATGACTGTAGGTGATGTATAGGAGCGGATTTCGGGTTGTGTATGTAGTTTATTAGAGTTTCACAATTAATTTTATATTTGGTGTATTTACCTGTTACTTTCTTGGTCTTTGTTCTATAGAAAATGTAAATAAAGTTCAGTTTGTGTTCAACTGTGGGTTGCATGACGATCAGTGTTTAATGAATACAGAGTTACTAGATAGAAAGGTTTATGAATTGCTTACAAGTAATATATGACCAATATCTACCAAAGCTATATTTGCTTAATTACTTTATTCAAATGAAATAGTTAAAGATAGAAGATAGGTTTTAATTGTCGAATTTCACCATACGTGTACTCTACACATGTATATTGAGTATATGTATAGAGTACATGTACATAAAGTGCACGTATACAGAGCACATGCAAAGTACTATATATAAGGGTCACTCCTGTGTTATGTACGAAGTGGCCATAGGTCAGGACCCGTAAGTGTTTATATAACGCGTTTGAAGCACTAACGTCTAATATTGGTCAATGGTCTGCTGCCAGGAAATGTCACAATATTCAGTTTGAACTTATCAACTAAGCCGTGTGTCAATTGATAAATATTACATAATAATTTAAAGGGGGGTAAATAATTATTCTTGCACCCATGATTGATTTCCTTTCGTTTCATGATATACCACAACAAGAAAGTGCGAGCATTTATTTCCAACGTGGTCCCTTTTTTATTATTGAGTGGTTGCTCATATACCCTCCCCCATCACTCACAGAGGAGCAGTCCGGAAAGACGGAGCCGCAATATCCCGAGGGTGGTCACTGCCAGAGTGTATCATGTCCTCGAGTGGTCTTTAACGTCCACCTTGTAGAAGCGCCATTTAACGTGGTCAGCCACCCACGAGATACCGTGTTGCTTGCATTTTACCCTGATAGAATTGCCCAAATACTTCCATTTAGGCTTAGGGTTAGGCAGACAGTGTCGGAGTTTTAGTAAATTCTTAAGGTGTCCCGTTGCTGGCAGTGTGCTATATTCTACCGGATATTCGGCAAGATGCACGTGCGCAGTTGAAGTGCCGGAGCTATAGCTACGTTGATGTATGTCCGGGTCCGGACCAATAACAATAGCCTATTATGTATCTGTTATTGAGTGTTAGATGGTGGTCGTCCTATGTCGGTCCTTTACCTCGAAAGACGGTCTTAACAAAATAATTATCCTAGTTGCATTTTAATAAAACATTGTTGACATCTCTGATCTGGCAGATAAAGAGTGTCATTATTATCGAATTACATCGAAACATTCGCCATGCGATTTGAAAACATCTTGGTATGTCTTTAAAAATATATCCATGGGTGTCTTCATACGAAAATATTGATATGTTGTTGTTTACGGCAATGTTTGAGGACATGGTACGCTAAATAGACCACGTGAATTTCAAAGACAAAGTGTCAGATCAATCGCCCTTCTGACATAGCCCGGCAGAGTTTTGAACCCAGTTGATTTAGACGTGTGTCCAGTTGTACTATTATGTAATGTTCAAGGTCAGAAAAGGGTAAAATACCCTTGCCTCTGCTAAATCAGAAGATTACAATAAAAAGGTCAAACCATCCAAGGAAAATCATAGGACTGTTTTCAGTGTTGTGAATAAATTCAAATATTATTAACTAAAATAAGGATGTGGCCCATTGTTTTAATAACTTTTTCTGTCCAAATATATTAAATATACATAGTGGGTTCCATTCCAGCACCTTTTCACAGGGTAAGCCATTGGTAGAAGAGTCCTGCATATCCGAGATGGATACATTTGAGCCTTTTACAGAGACTGATATCAGACATTTGCTGAGAAAGTCATCTAATGCTTTCTGTGCAGTTGACCCTATGCCTACATTGCTTGTGAAAGAGTGTCTAATTTTTCTGATTAGCCCGATTGCAATTATAGTTAATGAATCATTATCTATGAGTGTTTTCCCAAGGTCCATGAAAGTTGCCCTTGTAAAACCATTAATAAAAAAACACAGCACTGTCGTATTCCAAACAATTACAGACCTGTTTCAAATCTAACATTTTTATCTAAAGTTGTAGAAAGCGCAGTTGTTTTCAATCTAAACAAATATTTAATCAATAATAACCTTGACGAATCACAAGAATCTCCATATAAAAGTGGTCACAGCACTGAAACAGTCTTGGTTTGAGTGAAAAATTATATTGTGATGTCACTTGCTCAAGGTAAGCTAGTAATGGTCTGTCAAGTAAAGTACTATTAAAGGGGTATTATTATATTACGTTATTTGTACAGCGCCTTTGAATGACGCCTACTAGTAAGGGCGCTTTATTATATATATATATATATATATATATATATATATATATATATATATAATATATATATATATATATATATATATATATATATATATACCCATATTGAATAAAACGACCCAATAATGATTCAACTATGCCGAAAAATTACCGCCCAGTAACAGTTTTGCATACGCTCTTCAAATGTTTGGAAACTGTCTGTTATCAATCACCGATCCCAAGTCTTATAGCGTACAGTTTTGTAATTTATACAAGGTTGTGGAACGCAGATGGCAATAACGATGCAATTATATACTGTAAATCCAAAGGATCAAATGTTCATGTATGTTCATTTCATGCCGATGGTGCTTTTGACGCAATTCCGCACAATATGTTATTTCGGTAAGCTGGAGATATAATAGCAGACCAACCGTGGAGACTTTTATATGACTGGTACAGTGATATTAGTGTTTAAATCAGATAGAACAATAGTCTTAGTGACTGTATATCAGTTTTAAAATGAACGCGCCAAGGTTGACTGTCTTCATCAGTTTTGTAAAATATCTTATTGATATATTATCTTATACCATTTGGGATATTTTAATCAACGACGTTATAACGTTTTCCATTTTGCTGATGATTTGCTTTTAACCAGTAATAGTGCCATAAAACGGCAAAATTGGAATATTAATATAATGTCACACGGACTCAGATTTAATCCAACAAAGACTCAGTGTGTCACATTTGGAAAGAGCTCCTACACAGCGGGGTGATATTTGAATAGCCAAAAATTAGATATCCAATATCTAGGAGCTGTTTCACCGTACAGAGTCCTGTATTAGTGCATGCCGACGGATGGTCTATGCCATCCAGGGTGTTGGTCTGTGTAGGCATGAAACAGATCCAGATACAATACGTTATCTATGGATGTATACCTTACTCTCAGTGCTGACGTATGGCGTCGCATCCCTACATACATCCCACAATGCAATGGACTTGTTGGAGAAGTGCCAGACTAAACTTCTGAAATACGCCACTGTTACAAAGTATGGTTATCAAGCGCATCTCACAAACGGCAAGTGCCAACCAAAAGGATATATTTAATTATTTTATGAAGAGTAGCCCAAAAGGACCCAAAAGTTTTATTCATATATTTTGTGAAAATCTTGTAGGAATAATAATTCCTCAATGTCGTCGTGATGGAACAAAACAATATAATATATATATATAATATATATATATATATTTTATATATAATATATATATATATATATATATATATATTATATATATTCCCTCACAATCAAACTCAACTTATTTCCTATAGATGACAATGGCCTAGTCGATAACATAAAACAAATATTAGTCAACAGATTTTATAATCCTTATTCATTCAATTTACTTTAAGTTCTTTTTGATGCTGTACTACAAGTCTACATTTTGATGTTTTACCAATTGTGTATGTTTATATTTGGAGGCTTGAATAAATAAAACATTTAAAAAAAACTAAACAATTTGACATCTTTGTTAAAACAAACCGTCATGGCTTCGGCGCTGTTAAAACTATATATTAACATTTTCAAACTTAATGTCTGCTATACAAACTATTGTTATAGTAAGGTGCTTAAATGTTTATACGACATAATACTAAGGATAATTATATATGGATAGCAAGTTGTTATGTAAAACAAACCAACCACACGAGTTGTGACCAATGCCATCATGTGTGCGTTCGTGTGTATGACCAGTGCCGATGTTAAACAAACTATTCACTCACACAATTGATATTATCAATCTAAATAAACAAATGGAATACAACTTACCCGCCATCATATAAAATCCCAATAAAACGGCTCCGGGTAAGGTACCCTTAGCCACATTGTCTTCCAGATGAAAATATCTAATAAACTCCTTGGAAATGATCCCGTACGTGAAGCTAATGCCATCCACGAACATCATAATCAGAAACGCGGCCAAGCTCACCACCCATGCCCAGCAGCCGTCCACTTTCACAGATAAACAACCATTTGTCCGACTGATTTCACTTGACGATTCGCACTTTGTCGAAGGATCAACGACGATCGCTGAACTGCTGCCGAACGTAGACGAATCGGGCCGTCGCTTCTCTGTCGATGTTGCTGCCATCTGTCGTCGAGTGTCATCGGTGTATTTGGTCGACGGTCGGGTTGTCTGTTGTCCGTTACAGATAACGAACCGTGGCGTCTTATTTTGGGTTCAGACAAGCGCTGTACGGCCCTCGACGACTAGTGATATCACTTTCACCTAATTTTTAACTATCTCTTCCAACACTCGATGTGTTTGTTATACGATGTTAGCGATGGAGTACGATAAAAGCCCCCAAAACGCGGAGAAAAGACGGTGTGCTAATAAGAAAAAAGAACTCCATCCTTTTAGTATTTTCCGGCGAAATCCGGCTAATCTATGTATCTGCTAACACAAGAGAGCGGTTGAAGTCGCCACTCTTTATCCTGGAAAAAATCCTACTATTGACCTGCCTGAAATTTAACATAGAAAAGCAGTGATTACCTTTGTACAGAGTTCAATCTTAGAGATTCTCTGACAAACATCTGAACAGTACATCTCCCTCACCGGTATTTATTACACTTTGCGACCCCCAAAGGTAATACATGAAGCAATATGAAAGTTGAAGTAGTCACCTGAGTGGCACAGATAGGTGGCCAACCGCGTTGCCAAATAGAAAACTAGGTAAGAAATAGAATGTTTATCTCTATTTCTCTCTCTCTTTCTGCCTCACATCTCTCTCACAATCTCCCTCTGATTGTGTGTGTGTGTGTGTGTGTGTGTATGTTTTCAGTAAACATATAGGTAGTGAATACATGTTAATTTTTAACTACTGTGTGTCGGTGTGTGTGTGTGTCCGTGCGGGCTCGCATGTGTGCATATGTAGGTGCATGACTGTTTTAACAGTGTGATATAAGGCACCGGTACATAGAATCACAAATTATGAATATATCTTCTGAACGATTCATCTGGGACTGAAACCAGATAATTTTATACTAATACTTGTATTGTATTATCAGTCCTTGAAGTTAGAATATGCGTATAAAGAAAGGCACGAGTTGAGTGTGTGTATGCGTGTGTGTGTATGTATGTATGTGTGTGTGGTGTGTGTTAAGAGGTGGGTGATATAGTGCTATTTTAACACCACGTCTACTGTGGTTATTGGGAGTTATAATCTTGAAGAAATAAAATAGTGTTGTTAGCATCTGATCAGTGCTGCTCGTATCCATTTCTAACTATTACGAATGATTTATTCATCACCTAATCAGAAGACAAAGGTATACGTCGATGATCTGTTATCGATCAGAAAGTGATATTCAATTTCAGATTATCCAGTCGGATATCACTGTAGGTGTCTTTAGTGAGGAGTAGATTTCATTTAGCCATTTCTCTTCCATAAGTAGTCACCCTATACTATACCACTACTGCTACTAGTACTGAAACTACTACTGGGTGTCTCCGTGGCCGAAGTAACAGCGCTATTGGACACAGATTTTCAGCATCTCGGATAAAATCCAAGCCTAGAAATAACTGAGGGGTATTTCTTGTTTCACTTGACCTGTTTGACCTGCTTTAGCCTACCACGCGCCATGGACAACAATATTTAAATTGTACTCCTAATACTGATATTAATATTCGTGAGTGTGAGTTGAAGTGTAGACATGACGAAATCAATAGAGTAGATGTTGCCAAGTGTCTATATATTAAAATGGTTGCGTCTGACTTATGACATCCATCGCGTTTATTAAATCAGTACACGAGAGAAGTTTTCAATTAAACTAACGAGAAAGGTCGCAGCTGTGTTTCGGTGTCTGATTTTACAATTAAACAGACTTTGTCGATTTTGTTTAGATCGTTACAAAATTATTTACACTTGCTAGATACAAATTAATTATGTCTGAAGTAAACCAAATAAAATATTTTTTTAAACTCAACAAAATAGCACATAAATTCATGTCCACGACAGTGTAGCATTTTGTATACAAAGTTCAATTTCTGATTCAAGTATGTTATTAACACACCACCCCATCAACAACAACAACAACAACAACATGTTGACTCATATGTAATAAAATGACGCTACTGGTAGAAGTCGTACGAAGCCTACCCATTATGATGTATCTTAAACGTCATTAGAAATGGTAAAGGTGACGGGAAAAGAAAGTTCACATTTCGAAGTAAATATAACGTAACAAACAATTATTTTATTCCCCATCACGTCATCTTTGCCAACCATCAGGTAGTGCCACAGCTTGTTTACAAGCGTTCTGACCAGTTGACAGATAAAGTGTCAGATTCCGACGAAAGTTTTGACACTCGCGAAAAAGGCCACAGGGAGAATCAACTGTGAGGACTTAGCGTCAGCAAGTGTATACGTGGACCCAGAACAGCCACCCGTGTCACGGACACCCGGTCCCCGGTCCACAACAAGAGTTGGATTGGTGGGTATTTGTTTGTGTTGGTATACGTTTAATTGATAAGTCAACATACTTGGCCTGAATGCGAGTATTTCCCATCTCCTATCGCATAACTTCATTTAAAATAAAGTGGTATTTGTCTGTACACTGGAGCCCAGTGGATGTATGGGGCTCTCCCATATGTGGCCTGTGCTAGTCTATACAGGGATGTGCCGTCCTTGCTGTGTCCTTTTAGCATTTTTACTTGTAATTTTCGGAGTTATTTTTGTTTCGGGCCGGGTTTTGACGGCACTGACACGTCGGATATAATCATTCGTATTTGATGTTTGTTTCTTTGCACAATTATATGCGACAAAAACACCACTTTATATGTTTAATAAAGACAATATAGAATACGTAATACGGGTTAAACAAGACCACGTGGAGTGTTTGGGTCTTTGTTTGGCAAAGATGACGTCACATTCCGAAGATTCTCGATTAAAGTTTCGGCCATGTGCTAGCAAAGCAAGTTTTAAAACCACTCTAACTTTATTTATAGGAAAAATATAAAATATATCTTAGATTGAAGTTGATTTTAATATATAACAGTAACAATTGGGAATCTTTTTTCTGTGACCTTTAAATAATGCTGATACTCACAATAAAGGAGACTGTCATGTTAGGATATCAGAACTATCCGAGTCTGTATAAATATAGTATTTGTTTAACATGTTTTTATTCATCTGTCCAGAAATCTAGAAGTTGTATTGACTGCTATTTTTCAGGATACACTTTTCGACTACGGCTTAAAAATGTTTTAGCATTTTTTTATTCGTTACAGTAAGGTATCAACTGCAGTACTATATGTGCTCTAGTCTTTAACCAGTACACTAATAGCCAAATTAGGGCACGTTAAGTTGTTTTCGTTGAAATTGAAAAACAACAAAAAACAACAAAACTATGATTGAGTGAAAAGTGACGCCTTCATGGACACTTGGCAATGTGTCTGCGAGTGATTTCGGCTTCTAAGAATACCGCAGCTTTTAAAAAGAAATTACCACGCTTTACTGGCTTACAGTCGCAAACATGTAAAAATATAGACACAGCAAAACAGCACACACACACACAGGAGCGCACGCGCTCATATATACACGCACGTACGCAATAAGAAAAGTCAGTGATCGAGGTAATTTTTATGGTAAACTTAAATTTGATCTTCTTCTCATTTATATGTTCCCGTGAGATATTGCTATTTGGAAGATGATAATAATAATAATAATAATAATAATAGTAATAATAGTAATATACGAGATGGACTGCATTTACAACTGCTTCTTGTGTCAATAATGATTTTAAACCGTGAATGTCCTTAAGATGGTAGTAGGCAGCTCGGTATACTGATGTGACACGTTCCTACATGTTAATACATGTAACCTCTAGATTTTTTACTGACCCTTTAGGGGTAATCGAAGATGCATCTATCTATATTGCTGGTATATTTAGGGATTTAACACATCGTGGTGAAGTCAAATAAATAATATTTATTTTATTATCATTCAATTCTAGAAGATTTGAGTCATCTATTGCCGAATGAAGAGGAGAAATTTAACTCTTTATCAGGATCCAGTGATATATATAGCTGTGTGTCATCAGCAAACAAATTATATTTAACGCCATATCGCTGCGTAATTATCACAAGAGGATGGGTATACATTGTGAAAACCAGAAGACCAAGAACTGAACGCTGTGGTATATCAGATAACAAAAACTGAATGTCAGATAAAATACCATGAACAGACACTCTCTGGGAGCTTTGGTCCAGATAGGATCGAAACCATTTAAGTACTTTGCCTGACAGACCAAACATGTCTTTTAACCTAGAGAAAGTACATCATGGTCAACTGTATCAAATGCAGCAGACAGGTCCAGAAAATACTGGCTTACGGTGATCAACTGATATAATGTTTCACACTGAACCAAGATATTATGTGAGACATATCTGTTCCGTAATTATACGTTACTAAATCGATAATTCAAATATTGTTTATGAGATAAACAGTTAGAAATGTATTTATAAAATCTCTCTTGATGGTTTATGTACGTCATCACTATCATCAGCAGGCAAATACAGATTATTAAATATTTTTAAATAATGTGGTAATTAGCAGAATCTCATTTAAATGATGCAAGATCAATGACAAAAAACAATAAACAAAATTACAAAATAATAATGAAGCAAAATATCTTGGATTTATTTAAACACCGATTTTCTATAAATGGATACACAGCCCGCTTAGACACCAATGAATGGCCCACTTGCCGTTAGGTGGCGTAGACATCGGGTGGTCACATATTTGTGTTGGGGAGGAAGTTAAGTGCGATTTGATGAAGATTATCCGATTTAAAATTGACATCTGTAAAATATATGTAAGGAAATAGCTACACATGTATAAAAGTAGCCCTAAAATGGATTAAATTTATCAATATATCGATTTTAGAAAAATATTTTACCATGATATTTGTTTATCACAAAGAGGTTCCTGGATTCAAATAAATAAGTTTTAGTACATTGCAAACTATTAATTCAAATAATAAAATCTCGACATAGATTTGTGACACTATCACAGCGCCATACTTTGTACTATGTTTATATTAATGCCGAAACTTGGCAAGAGATACCATGAAATATCCTATTGTTGTAGTTTGTGGCGATATAAACTACAACAAAATTAACTTCGAACAGCCAGCTCCATCTCTACAGTTTACTACTAATTTAATATAGAAAAGTCGAAATTAATCGAAACAATTGTTGATCATAATGTACACAAACGAATGTTATAAACATTTTATTTGTTGTTGGATGCGCATGCGCAATGTCATAAAAACTCCCATACATGGCAGTGTTACCGATTAGGAAAAAGCAGGATTAAATTTCGCAGATTGAGTGTTTTAGCGATAACGGTGACATTCAGCAGATTTGACCCACTAACCTATATATATATATATATATATATATATATATATACCCACACACAAATGTAATCCCGCTATTAACCACAACATGGTGTTGTGCTTGGTTGCCTAGATAATTACCCCAACAAATAAATGAGAGAGATATTTGTTATCTGCGGCCAGACTTTGGACATCCAGTTCTTGATTTGCGTTGATTTGTGTTATTTGTATAAACAAAACTTTCGTTCGTATTTAAAACCGCCTCTTTGGCCACATAGTTAGAGCGTTTTACCTATTGATCTATGGCTAAGGTCATTCTGTGCGGGAGGTCGCGTGTTCGCGCCTCGGCCATGGCACTATATTAGGAGGAGTGTTTCATCCTACCAGATTTTGTCCACCGAACATGCCATTTATTTTAAATTCTAAATTTATTTAGAATTATTCTCCGTGGGGAAGCTGGTAATTACAGACCATTTGTGTTTCCCTCATTTGAGGTTGGCAGCCACGTTAAAAACTCCCATTTTGGCTATTATTATTATTATTATTATTAGAAGTTATTGCCGATAAAGTGAGCACATTTTGTCAATACAAAATAATGTGTATTGAGGGGGAGAAATTCAGAGTTAGCTATTTCCAAAGCCACATCTAGAATATGCCAACTCAGTGTGGATGGAAACAGGAAGGAAGGACATACTCACATTGGAGAATGTTCAGAGGCGGGCAACCAAGTTGGTTCCCTGTCTACGAGATCTAAATTACCTCGAGAGGATGAACAAATTAAATCTGCCAACTTTCGGAAATAAGTGGCGATATGATTGAGATGTTTAAGATGGTATCTGGGGCATATGATGAGCAAGTGATACCAGTTATAGTTACAGCAGAAGAGGGGTTCTATCAAATAAGAGGGCATAGCTATAAGCTGCCAAGAAACCATAACAAGACCCGGCTGAGACAACACTACTCCAGGGAAAGGATAACATGTTCCTGGAACTGCTTGCCTTGTAAAGTAGTCGAGACTTCTAGTATACAATCTTTGGAGAGGGGACTAGATAAATACTGAGGGATCAGGATCTGATTTTTAATTATGAGGCAGCTCTGAGATTGGGTCACAAAACAAATTATGAACTAACAGCCCCAAATTTCTGCTCAAAATCGGATGACGATCTGGACACACAGGACTAACAATCTACGTCCAGTATCTACCTATGTAAATCTAAGTAAAGGATGTTTCATGCTATTAGGTAATTTATTTGGGGAGTCCTCTCTCTCCCTTATAGCATACATCAGCGCCCAAGCTAAACATAATACTAATTATATAAAGTGTTATTGTAATATGACGAAATTGTGAGAAAATCATACACATACAGACAACATGATAAATGCAGAATTTTAGTTATTACTATAAATATATCTTTTAAAGTCTATTTTGTTTTTCATTTCAGAAATGTTTACAACGAAAGGAACATTACAAAGAAAGCACCTGAGTGGAAGAGAAGGAAGGAAGAAAGCGAAACGTGCACGGAAGGAAGTCAAAATTCGGCTTTATGAAGTAATTTGCATGAAGGCAGGAAGCTGGTCCTTCATCAGCCAACCATTTATCAGGTAGAGCGTCATCCGACATTTTATTGTATCAGAAGGTGAAAGAAATGTCTTTCAAGAACCAGAATACTGAAACTTTCGACTCTGAGATAAATTCCATAGCCCATGCCAGATGCTATTCAACAAAATGGTGTAGGCGTTTTGAAGTTTGATAAGAAATCGAAGAAAGTAGGTTCTTTTTCAGATGATCTGAGAACAAAAATGGTCATATTGCTTTTTTGAAGTATTGTCAAAATAGTGAACAAAATGGAAATGGATAGAGGGGGAAAGTGTGCTGTTTCTGGTTTGTTTGTTTTCCAAATAAAAACGGTCTCTTGTTTTGTTTTTCATTTGCTATTTTATCAAGTTATCAAGAAGTCTCCATTGGAACAAGATACGAGGTTCTCTCACTGGAAAGCACAAGAAAGATCCAGTACCCATGAAAATACAAGTAGATCTTCAAGCTCACATTGGAACAGAAAAAAAGCCCCCAGAGATGGCAAGATGTTCTCTACGTAAACCTCTATTGGGTAAAATACTTAAAAGTTGAGAACCATGTCTTGTGTGGCCGGCTACAAGACATACAGAAAAACAATAGTAGATAATTTATTAGATTGTTAAGGTCATAAGCAAACTTTTATCCCTGTCATGAAAAAACAAACTATAAAATACCATAGTAATATGGAAGTGAATCATTCAACAACGCTATATTTACGTTTTTAAGTGTTTATGGCTTTTACTCTTTGCCAGAAAAGTTAACAGAATTTCCAATTAGTCAAATTTGTTTTATTCGATTTCAGATCAGTCGCATCTAGAGCAGATTGCAGAAAGAGTTCGCAATGTTGATAGTAAATTTCAGAAGAAAACAATTATATTAACTGTCTTCCTTTTGATTTAGCTAATTAAAACAAAGGATCCTGAAAGTATTGTGGAAGTGAGTTTTGAAGGAAACAAATGGAATTAGAAGACTGTCAACCTCGAAGCCATCATCATACTTCAGTAATGGCTGGCTATAAAAGTGACGATTAACAGAGGATTATTGTGTAACATAGTGAAGTAACTCTGCGAATTATTATAATCATTATTTGAATGCGGCTGCATTGTGAGCCGCTATTAATGATGAAGTGATGGCGATTTTTAAGTGCAATTAGGCTACTTTATTAATGCTTTTCATGTTAAATCATATACTGACAATAAATGACGATTGATGATGATTGATGTTTTACGGCCACTTTTGTACACATGATAGGCTAAATGGGCCGACTGATAATAAATGAAAGATATTTAACAAATAAGTGCAAAATCTGAATTCTGAAACATGATGGAATTCTAGTACAGGTTCTATGAAGCTTGTTTGATATTAGAGAGGAAGTCTAAGTGCTCATTCGAGATGTTATGATGAAATGAAGGCATTGAATCGAATTTTAACTTTTCATTTTTTTGGCTTTGCTTGGATTTGTTTTGTGTAAACAATTTGTTCGGATTGATTATATTCAAAAACCACTTCAAGATCACATCATTAACTGTTATGATTTACACCAGCTTTAATAGATGATGTATTAAGCAGGTGAGATTCACTAGCCTGTGATTATATATATATATATATATATATATATAATTTGCTTAGTGTATAATATACGGTGTTAATGCTAACATGCAACATGCAAGTGGCGCCATATATCTAATACTTAAATATATACCCTTCTACCGGATGTAAAAGAAATGGAATAAACTGGAAAAGGTTTAGTCCAGACCAATCACCGTTTACCATAATGCCTTATGATGACGGTGACAGCCATTTTACAAACATAATCCGAAAAATGCCGCTTCTTCTTTCCTTTTCGTTAACAATGTAAATTAATATCTATTCTTACAAATATTTTTGGAATACTTTTTTTATCCGATCATCTGCCAACGAACTTGAACATACAGCGTAAATTACTCTGAATGCTGGCGAGTTGAACAATAAACAGGAACGATAAAAAAATCGTATCTTACGTGTTGATGTATTCGGATACCGAAGTTGGTTTGTAGTCTAAGCGAGTCTTGATCTTCGCCGCGATTGTGATGTAAGTAAGCAAATATCCACAGAATACAATTATTAGACTGATATTGTTTTAGAAAAAATATATCATAGAAATGTTGACTAAAAAGGTAGTAGCAACAGATTAAAAAAGGTGTCTATTAAAGGTGTCATTAAAACAACATATGTCATATATTGGCCACGAAACCCTTTTGGTTATTTAAATCAGTGGCTTATTTTTCCTTTTTAAAACTTTGCATGTATATTTAATCGAAGATGCATTTATCAGAGATACATTATATTTAAAACACGTGGTTCGAACTCTTGAGACAATAAAAAGTTTGCTAATATTTTCCTTCATAAGATGCCTATATAACATGTATTAGCCCATGATATTTCAACAATTGTCCACTGGATACCCCCGGGGTTTATCTAATGGAGTTTTCCGCATGACCCAGTCGATGACGACCAAGAAGAGGATGGGTGAGAGGGTGCATCCCTGTCTAACACCCGATTTCATTGGGAACCACCCAGAGGATGCATTACTGAGGATGACACTGCATTCAAAGTGGTTGTGAATGTCTCTATCAGTGAAACAATCTTTAGAGGTACTCCATAGGATCTTCGACAGAGTGTCATGGTGGATACTATCAAAGGCCTTTTAGAAATCAATGAAGTTGATATACAGTGGGCAGTTGCATTCTGGAGTCTGCTCTATGATGTTTCTCAATCCAAATATCTGGTCAGTGCACCCTCTTCTCTTCCGGAATCCCGCTTGTTCTTGTCTCAGCTTCTTATCAATAGCTGTCTCGATTCTTCCAAGAAAAATTATACAGGAGACTTTGCTGGGGATGGACAAGAGTGTGATTCCTCGCCAATTGTCACAGACTTAGAGGTTGCCTTTCTTAGGAATCTTTATAATCAGTCCTTTATCCCAGTCACTTGGGATAGTCTCTTTTTCCTGGATGAGTTAGTTATGGTTTTAGATCAACTGTTTGTCCAATAGATTTTGTTATACATTAGGTAAAGATACGAGCGATACTTGTGTGCGTGTATAAAACGACTTGCTGGTCTGTGTACATATTGTAGATTATTGTTTTAGCCTCTAATAAATGTTATAATGCCGTATATTGCTGGTTTGGTTGACGCAGTGAGTTGTGGTCTGTAGTTACTGTCAGACATGGGGTTAATTTAATGTTGTCAAATTCCATTTCCATTTGGTCAATTCTACATCAAATTGATCAATTCCAATAGACCGATTCAATTACCTTTGACGTTATCATGTGTGTGGCTGAATTTCATACTATGGTTTCGGGTTATAAATCACTGTGTTGCATGACGATTTATGCCCGTAGTCACCGATAAATGTCTTGCTGAAAAGCTGTATATAAACTATTTGTATTTTATTTATAGTCCATTAGGGGTATGTGATCTCCAGATCATAATTTTGCATTTAATAGGAATGGCATAGACTTAATTCATCCAAACTAGATATATGCTACTAAACTTGGTAACATTCAATGCAGTTTGCACGGCTGTCATGGTCCGGCCTGTCTAGTTCAAACTTATTATTTGTAGAACCTTTACCATCTGACATGACGATGAGAATGGATAAAATCAATGATCACATATATTATAATTCAATGTGTGATTCCTATTACAGCAACATTGGTATTTATGCGTGATATCTTGTATTGAAAGTGAACTGTTTTATTTTCTGAATCAGCCATTCATGCAATATTTACTATATGTAAATGTGAAGGGTGTTAATACTCTAATGTAATAATTAAAAAAAAATATATACAGGTGATACATATATGATTGGTTGCCAGGTACAAGTAAAAATAATATTTCCAAAACTTACAAATTGCCCTTTACATCAACACTAAATATTTAAAATATTTTCATTAAAATCAATTTACATTCAGCTAAAAGTTTAATTTTAAAATCATTTATTTAATCCATTGAAACGCATGCTAAAATCCCCTACGAGACAACACGAATAACTAAGGTTTAGCTGTGTCATTAATCTGGAATGATCGGTCCGCTCAACCATTGGGCTATATTCTGATAAGTATTGAGTTATAAAATACTATCATGGTTCAGCTGAAATTAATCAAAATTGATCAATTCCAATTCCATTTTTTTTAAATAATCAATTCCGGAATTGGATTTGACCCCATGTCTGGTTATAGTAAACTAAATGTGAAAGATATTGTTCTCTGTAGATCACTCCTGTATCTTATAGGTTCTTCCGGAGAGTTGTTGTATTTGTTCAGGGAGTCTCCCTCGGCTGCTGTAGATTTATGCAGTTGGCTTTACTTTCTCGTCCCCTGACTACACAAGACATTTGGGTAGGACATCCGGTAGTTGAGGATGGGAACCTTCGAGATAAGGAGCTCTGTACTGCAATTGCCTCGAGAGTCATCAGATGGCATACATTGGTCAATTCATTATTGTCCAGAAATGTCATAATAGCAGTTATAGAGTTCGCCATGCAGTCCAAAACATCTCACTTCTGGCACTTGAGGTTTCTGTTAGAGTTGCCTCACCCTTTCATAAAATAATCACTTTCTGTTTCTTTTCTGATCTGATCGAAACTTTAGCGGCTCACTGCAATAGACCATTTGCGCGACGCATGCGCAATCCGTGATCCAAACATCTACTATGAGACAGCGCCGTAGGAACTGGTAAATTAACCTTTAGTTTGGGTGGGAACGTTATGACACACGCTAGCCTATTGTTAATAAATGACTGACACCAACTACAAATGTCCCTATAAGCTGTTTATAATGGAAACAGACGTGGCCGTAATGTGATTATATTTTTTACGTAAACTATGAACAATAAATTCCGGGGAGCGTAAAGCAGAAAGTCACAGATTCGAACTCGCTTCCCAACTCCACAAGTGTCATAACGTTTCAACTATGAGAACTGACATTGTCGTCGTTGGTGAATTGGGGTGAGATGTCACAGGCCCTTTAAAGTGACAACGTTTCGGGATTTCGTTTCAGTCTTTTCGGGAATAGCATCTGATGAGTGGATCAGTGTGCGACATCACCAAAAGGTGACTCGGTAAGGAAACATCCCACAAATACATGACGTCATCGGCCTCAAATACTGACCAGGATGTTTCCGGTCCACTGCTTTCTTTTAATCTGTTTGTTTCTGTCTGTCTATTTCTCCTCTCTCTTCCGCCTCCCCCCTCTCTATATATATAACTCATCTCCTCTATCCATCCACGCCCTATCCCCCTCTCTATATATCTATCACCTTTTATCCCTTCCCTTCTCCCCCTCTCCAATTCATAAAAAGCAATTTAGACATGACGAGTGTTGTAATAAACTAGACAATGCAAGCCGATATAAATACAACATGATGGTGTAGGTATAATATGTTTATTTGAGAAGAAAATCCAAACACACGATTATATTATAAAAAAGTCTAAAATCACAACAATAATTATACGGAAATGCGTCGCCAACTAACAACATTATTTAGTAACATGTATGGTTTGGTTTTGTTGTTCGGGGAGAATCCCCAGGCTGTCGCTTAATCAGCACAGCCTCTATGTTGGAGTGGTTGAGAAACCTCCTCCCCCACCACTCACAGGGGAGCAGTACGGAAAGATGGAGCCGAAATACCCTGAGGGTGGTCACTGCCAGAGTGTTTTACGTCCTCAGGGGTTTTTAACGTCCCCCTTTATTTTAAATAATTCAGTGGAGACGGCAGCGCCATTTAACGTGGTCAGCCACCCACGATGTAGTGAGCCGAGAAATTAATCCCTGGAAAAGTTTCGACCTCTTACGGGGTTCGAACCTGCGACAGTTGGCACCAAGTGCCGGGTGCTTAACCGCTAGGCCACCGGAGCTCACTGGTAACATGTATGTTGTGGGGCGCCGCTTTATAGTACCAGGTAGGTGAAATGATACAAGATAGTTGTTATATATATATATATCGAGTCTGAAATGTGAATCGACCCCAGAGCCCTTTATCCGTGTATGAAGGCCACTTTAGAGATCGAGTTTCAATTCCAGATTCATGACGTCGAGATTGCTGTCCGCGTTAAGTGGTGCTGCTACCTTGATAACCTTGAGTGGACAACCAAGGGCTGGCTCTCTGAGGATGAAAAAGGCTCTGGCAGTAACTCCTCCCCCTCAGGAGATTTCGAATCCGCCTCTTCCTATTGCTAGCCCTATAAGTGGGAAGGAAGACCGCTGCTTGGGCCACGCATTATAAGGAACAGGCTGGGAGTGAGGGTCTACACCTTTACATCTTATCTGTCTTTCATGACAATGAAGAAGAGAGACACGTTGTCCCTTCTTCATACATATATCTAGACTAGAGTTGATGTATTCGTCCAGTTATCTTGTTTTTTCCAGGTTTTCGTGGTTTAAGCAGACATCGCTATAATCACGCGATGTAGGTGAGCTCATGTTTAAATCGCATATTCCAAGCTTTCATGATAATTCGGGAAATATTAGGATGGAAATTCCGATAAAAAACCCAGTAAACTAAAATTTCACTCTTTCTGGAAGATAAAATTTTGCACTTACTGAACATCCAGTAATCCATTTCTGTGACATGAAACATGTACTATATTAAAATTGTACTTAAAGAACCGTCAAAATTTTGATTGTTATATGACTTGGTGCGAGGAAGAAAGAAATATTTATTTTCAGACGTCCAGTTAGAATGATCTCGGCATAGTAACATTCATAAAGACCGGACCTCAACCTACATAGCGTTAACCTTAAACATTCCTACTTGTATAAAGCCTAGACGCCCCTTTTAATGTGGAACTGGAATACGTGCTTTTAATAGCCCACCTATTTAAATGCTGCCAAAATCTTAATATATATCTAGATAGTTCATAGAAAAATATTTATCAGGCTATGTCTGATCATTTTGGTAAAAATGATAAATTTGCCATCATATCTGTTATCAAGTTAAGCTAATTTACAGTAGCCAGATAATGTAAACATTCAGTACATATTATGATTATTTGTTTGTACTGAAGATATTTACATGTTCTGGATGTCATAAACATGTTTATCTTTTGTACGCTACGAAGAAATAATTAATGGGTGCAGTAATGGGGGCTGTCAGTAAAAGACCGACTAGTCTAGAAGTGTTCAGGGCGTGGCATTCTTCACGCTCGTTTATCCACACGATTGATTGCCCGCATATACATATGTGATTTGCAAAAATGTAACAACCAAACAACCACCTACGGCGATGTATAGAGGGTTATACATGCTTCATCATAGTACACGGTTCTTGGGAGAGTGATGTCCCAATCCCCAGAACACACACACACACACACACACACACACAAGAGAGAGAGAGAGAGAGATAAACAAATAAACGGAACTTTACCACTACATTCAGCGGTCTAGCTAAACACCACACACCTTCAGTGAAGAGCTCCAAGTTATTATCTACAATCGTGACTAGCTACTCGAATCTGATGATCTCAATAATAATAATAATAATAATAATAATAATAAATGAATAGAAGAAGAAGAACAACAACAACAGCCGTATTTACGGTACAAGAACCGTCACCATGGCGACAAAAATCAACAACATTCCCGAGCACTGACGTATGATGGCCGTACTCTGACAGACTCCCTCCACACAGATGGCATTGTAGTCGATGGATTTACAATTCTGGTCTCCATAACAACTATCTCCAATCACTTCTGAAATAATATGATAACGTATCAAATTGAATTTGTAAGCCGTTATTTAGACGGGTTATATAACCTTGTATCAGTCATAGTAATTTAACTTTACAGTTGACTGTATTACCGTGTTAATTAGACGTTTGCCTAGACACTAAATATAATTACACCCAGAGCTTATAACACAAGGGTTGATGATTGGTGTTTTACGGCCACTTTTGTGAACACGGTGGGCTAAATGGGCCGAGCGACCTCCAAAGATAATGAAGCGAAATGAAAGCTGAAACACGCCGAGGTTCGAACTCGGGTGGTAGTGATCTGTGATCCAACGCGCTACCAGTTAGACCACTGGGGGCGCCCGTTATAACACAACATATGTTTCAAGGGATGTTTCAAAGGATGTTTCAAAGGTAACAATTAGGAAATATTCGACTATGTTATGGATTGATGAATTCTACTGTAGATTAGATTCAATCCGGATCAGACGAAAAATACTATAAAATAAGAAACGGCGTCCAAATCACGAGTTTCACACACAACAAACCACGATCCAGAAGTGGAAGAAGTCCTACACCATGTAAACACTCGTACTTACTTCTGTTACATTTGCCGCCACCCGACTTCCAGCCGGGATCACAGACGCAGCTGTGATTTCCGGAGCCATCGAAGACGGAAAGATCGCACGGATTGCCGCATCGGAGTCCGACAGAACCATCACAGATGCCGATAGTCGAGTTCGGGACGTCGTTGTACCAGGCACAGGCATCTCCTAGACCGAGACCTGTAGGTAGTGAGTGAGTGAGTGAGTGAGTGAGTGAGTGAATGACTGAGTGTATGACGTGTAGCCGAGGTGCTAATCTCTCGAGAACTGAGATGCTATCATTTGTATTCAAACCCCGAACTCGAGGGCTGTAACACAGCGCACTACCAGCTGGGCTTTGAGAATAATCCGTTGCTGACACAGACACTATAGTTGTTATATAATGTGTGGTAGATGTGTCAATATAAACACTGACCGTTCGGTTTCAGGAGCGTGCACGAATATTTGAGACTTTGGGTGGTTCAGTCGGTGAGTGGGTGAGTGGGTGGATCATAATTTCCATAAATGGTAATAATTAATATTAACTTGATAGTACGCCAAAACACACAAAGCTGTATCGACAACCCCACTCCCCCCAAAAGAGCCATGTTTGTTATTTTCATAATAATAATAATAATAATAATAATAATAATAATAATAATAATAATAATAATAATAATATCATCACCTGATCATCACCCGATGATGATGATGATGATTGATGTTTTACGGCCAATTTTGTGCACAGGTGGGCTAAATGGGCCGAGCGACCTCTAAAGGTAATGAAGGGAAGTCAACGATGAAACAACCTTTAGATATGCTCACGGATATGAACTCAGGTGGTAGTGATCTCTGATCCAACGGATTACCAGTCAGACCACGGATATAGTTTTAGATCCGAGTTTTTGGGGGGATTGGGGGGGGTTGTGTAGCGTTTCCCCGCAGCACAGTTGGTAGATAACTGTGGTGTGAACCTCCATGTCAAACTTAATCTCGTTTTTGTGGGATGCTTCCTTAGAGAGTAGTCTGTCGGCCATATGTCTCAGGTGTGACTACACACGGAAACAAATACACACAATCGCGCCCATGCACACACACACACGCGAACTATAAATGAATCGACACAAATCAATCGAAATCCGACTGCTTTCGTTTATCATAAATCTTCATCCGGACACCAGAATATTTTTTACCTGTAGCACAATAAAGTCCTGTTATGTCGTATTTATAGCTGGTATTAGCTGTCGAACAGGAACACTGGTTATTGATACACCGAGCCCCGCCGGCCGTCCATCCACCATGTCCAGAAGCTGTGCGGATCTGGCTACAGTCGGCATCACGAAAACACAAGTCTCCGACAGCATCTGGAGATGGAGTGTTGGAAAAACAATATGCAACATATCTTAAAATAACTGGGTTGTGAGCGAATAAAGGTGCTCGCGTGTGTATGTGTGTGTTTGTGTGTTCGCGTGTGTATTTTTGTGTGTGTGTACGCGCACGCCTGCGCCTGCGTATGTATGTATGTATGTATGTATGTATGCAAATCAAAATCTTGACTATGTGGCGTAGTTTACTTGGCCTGCACACAGGTTGCTTCTTTCCCATAGATGGCGCCACATCATAGCCATTAGGTAGCGAAGCAGTGAAACCAATGGGACAGGCACAAGTATTGGGTACTTTATCCCAGGGAGAATTAGCTAAGAGGTTCATGGGCACGCCTCCATAGTTAGCCAGAGAGTCCAAGCCTGATACACATTGTCCGGACTGACAGGTCCCGATACCAGCGCTGCAGCTTTCAGAAATCGTTGTTGTTTTCGGTGGTAGGCACGTTTCACCACCCCATCGGGGTTCGGTGCCACTGTTACACTGGCATCGACCATCGACGCAGTGTGAATTTTCGGCACCGCAAACGCCCTCAGTCTGATCTGTGGAACACTTCTCGCCTATCTTCTTAACTGAAATATATAAATTGGATATATATATATATATATATATATATATATATATATATATATGTGTGTGTGTGTGTTGTGTAGTGTAAATAAATAAAGATTTAAATAATTAATATTTATTATGTAAATTTAGTTTTATAAATATATAAAATATATATATATATATATATATATATATATATATATATATATATATATATATATATATAGTCATGATTCTACGTACTTTTCACACAGCGAAAGTTCTTTTCAGATCCGACAAATCTCGCGGCATATCCTCTGGAGCAAGCACATACTCCCCAGTTACACATACTCTTAACACAGAATAGATCACCTAATGACTCACAATCTGTGTTCTCTCTACAGTAACGTATAGATATACCTTAGAAATAGAAGACACAATTAATATTAGAATGGCTAATAAATAATTAAAGTTCACAACATTAATGTTAACGGACAGCGATAATGCTACTTATGTATTAGTCCTACTGATGTGGCGTAAAAAGAGACATCCTTTGCAATTAAATGCCCGGTCTTTAATATTTTTAGTATATATATATATATATATAATTTAACCAGAAACAAACATTTATTAAGGGCGGTATTTCCATCTTTCCATCTTGTACATTGATGATAATAACAATAATATTAAATATAATAGAGATATTTCGGTTAATTGAAATAAATAGGTTTTCACGTGACGTTTGTATGTTGCGACAATCTTCGTGGTTTCTGGGAGGGTATTCCATACAATTGCAGCTTGGTAGACGAAAGTGTGGTGTTTTGACGTCTTGAGGCGAGTCAAAGGGACTACAAGAATATTCTTAGAACTAAACCGTTCTTGGATTGTCAACAATACGCCATTCCACGGGTAAACCAGTGTAGACCCTTAATGATTATAGTTTTGTGGTCATGGTTCTCGGTTCGGTGATCATTCTGGCTGATCTGCTTTGTACTCGTTGGAGATTATGGAGGTCCTGGGTTGGCGCTTAACTGATGGACGAGATGTTCCTCAGATGGTAAGAAGCAGTAGAACAACCCTTTCGAACATGATTCCCCATAGTTAAATGACAATCAAAAATAGCTCCTAGATTGTGGACAGACAAGGTTAGGTTGATAGCAGCAGTAAGATGGTATGATTGATTTTGTCTTTTCCCCCGTTCAGCTTCAACTTATTTGTAGTCATCCATGCATGCAACGCTCCATTTTTAGTTGTTTTCTATCAGATGAAGCAGAATGGTTGATAAGATCAAAAGATAGATAGAGGTGGGTATTACGCGCATATAAGTGATACTCAATATCATGACTTTCGGTGATATCCGAAATAAGTAGGGTATAAATGGAGAAAAGAAGAAAGAACGTTGTGGTACGTCAAAAGGAAGATGGACAGGAGTTGAGAGTGTATCATTGATCATCACTTTCTGGGTGCGATCTGCTAAATATGATCTGAGCCATGTCGGAACTGTTCCTCCTATACCCAATCTAATCTGGATGCGATGTAAGAGAATCTCATGATTTACGGTGTCAAAAGCTGCAGACAGATCAAGGAGCTCTAAGAATGGCCTTGTTCTTGTCCATAGTACTAAGAAGATCATTCTTGACACGTAGGATTGCTGACTCGGTGTTATGAAACGCTTTGTAGGCAGGCTGCACGGTTCTATACATATCATGGATCGATATATGCTCGTTTATACGTACTGCAATAACTCCCTCAGTAACCTTTGCAGCAAAAGGAAAGATTATATATCGGATGATAGTTCTTCAGGAGCTCGAGATCTAGACTAGATTTCTTCAGTAAATAGGTTAAAATGGCTTCCTTGAGACAAGCTGCAATGTTCCCCGTAACATTTACTTGTTGACAAAATATTGGTAATAAAAGGGACAATAAGATGGATAAGTTCCTTCAGTAACAATGTAGGTCATGGATACAGGCAACAAGGAGTGGAAGATGACTTCCTGATTACTTTCAGAATTTCGTCACAAGTAGCTGGTCTAAACGTGTGGATTAGAGGTTCTGCCGTCGGTGTGAAATCAAGGCTTGGGCCATCAACAATTTCATTATCGAGTTCATGGCAGATTCTTTAAATATTTTGCAGAAAGAACTAATTGTATCTTTCAACAAGCTCAGTTGCTGAAGAATATGACGACAGGGAACAATCATCCGTTGTATGTAGGATATTGTTTGTAATCTTAAAGAGAGTTTTCTGATCTCCTTCACACTGGGAGATTTTCCTATTGAAGTAATATGCCTTATTAGTGTCAATAAGATCCTACAGGTGTAATATCTGCTGCTGGAATATCTGCCAGTGAACAGGTAAATGGGTTCGTCTCCATTTTCTTTCTAGTTGTCCGAGGACACGTTTGGCTGCTTTGATCTCATCGGTAAAACAGGTAACTGTAAGGCACAAAACCACGTTGTGGCTTTTAAAATGGTGCGTGTTCGTGGACAACACTACGTATCACTTAACATATTGTGGCAATGCACCGTCCAAAGTGTTACTCGAGTTTGCAAACTGTCATCAATATCACTGCCTTTTATATATATATATATATATATATATATATATATATATATATATATATATATATATATATTATCTCTGAATATTAAAATAATCTAGTATAAGAACGATAAAAAGTTGATTGAATAATATAAACATGTATGTTTTTTAAAAGGAAATATACATACTTCTAATAATAATAATAATAATAATAATAATAATAATATTATATTTTATTCGAATTGCTCTAGCACAAAATATTTATATATCATAAATAGGATAATTTATTGCATTTTACGAACGTTACAAAATATTACTTATAAATATTATTTTTGTGTGAATAGTGTCTCTTCTTAGTCATAACCAGATACAATTATTTTTCTTCCATATTTATTTATTTTACCAAATATAATTAAAATTGGCGATAATATTAGTATTACCTCTCAAAAATACGTTTTTCAAATTTCGATAGAAGAATTCTTCTTGGTAAACTCATAATCAATCAAGGTTTTAAAGTGATGCTATTTTAAACAAATACAACAGCCTAACTATTAGTAACCTAAACAGTACAAGACAAATGAAGACATTATAGAATCTCATTAATTTAGAATATTAATTTTCCTGTGAGATTGCCTCCAAATAAACTATAACCGTGATGACATCTTCTATAATATAATAATCGAGGTCCTTTTAACGGTGCCATCATCTATAATATAATAATCGAGGTCCTTTTAACGGTGCCATCATCTATAATATAATAATCGAGGTCCTTTTAACGGTGCCATCATCTATAACACAATACTCAAAGTTTTTTTAACGGTGCCATCATCTACAATATAATGATAAAGGTCCTTTTAACGGTGCCATCATCTATAATATAATGATAAAGGTCCTTTTAACGGTGCCATCATCTATAACATAATACTCAAGGTTATTTTAATGATAGCATCATCTATAATATAATACTCAAGGTTCATTTAGCAGTTTCTGATTTATTCTGTTCGAAGGATTTCTTTCTATCAGCTCTGCCGACCGCCATTTTTATCCGTATCCAATGTTCGGCTTTAACACCCATAAAGCTACAGCTGTATAGGATATAGCTATATTCTTTCGATTGCCATACAGCCATCGTGTTAAATATTGCAGTCAAAAAATGCTCCATGGGAGTAGACATATTTCGAACTCTTCGCAATGGAGGTGTTGATGTGGCATCTCCGGTTAGGCTCCGGGGACGTTCGCCACCGAAGCCTGTTCGTCACCGTGGCCACTCGCTACTGATGGCATATTCGTCACACACAATCGCTGTAACGTATTTTAAGGAGATCTTAGGGACTGGACTGGTGAGACATTACACATGTCTCAGCAAGAAAAGTCGCCACTCTGGATTCAGTCCCCTGAAGAAACGTCCAGAGTTTGAATTCACGGTTCGAGATTCTCTGTGCCTGTGCCTTATTATACACAGCTAAAACACACACACACACACACACACACACACACACACACACACACACACACACACACACACACACACACACACACACACACACACACACACAAAATATATATATATATATCTTTACAAATAAACTTTAGGTAATAATATCCGTTTAGATTTAATACAAAGAAACAAGTAAGCCTAGTTATTCTATATCTTTAGATTACCGAAATATAAATCAACCTAAAACCCAGACATTAAAATCATTTAATGCAACAAAACCCAATTAAATTGAGAAACAAAAGCACATCTAATCGACGTATCCAAATTTGAAGAATTAAACTGTCCTAAAATCAAGGAAATGTTAACGTGTCTCTTCATAAAAGAAAGATGACAAAAGATATTTGCGAATTGTAGTTGTCTGTGGGATGGCTTTGACAAATATTTGTACATCACGCCAAATAATAGACATGTAGAATAGAGAGTGTTGAAATGGGAGAATAACTATGCGAGCTTGAAGTCCCCAATAGACATGAAATGAAGACAAAGTGATGTTATTAACATCAGATTTAAGTTACTTCAGGCATTAGCCACTTCAGACATGTAAACAGTGAACCGACGCCATATTAACTAGTCATTATCCCGATGGGTGTAAATCGAACAAGATGTATTTACTTACCGAGTTTAGCCAACGCCAAGAAGAACAAAGCCACCTGAAAAAACCAACTACTCCGTTAAACTATCTAATCAGTGACATATATGAGTTACGGGGATAAATCGGCATCTTTCATTATATTAAAGAATATATTTCTTACCGTTATAATCCCGTACGCCATACTCCTGTGTACGCGGAGAGAACTTACATTTAGCATCCGGTACAGAGACGTCAGAATTTATTGCCATCGAGTTTTGTTTATTTTGGTGGTTGCCAGGAGCTTCAGTAACCAACTGTGACGGCTTGTGACTGGGATTCCGAAGTGAGGGTGGGTGGGGGAAAAGGAAGGAAGGGCATTGCCTTAGAATACAGTGACTCATGAGGTTCTAATGGGGGTGGGGGGGAAGGGGGTGAGATATCCAGGAGTGGAGAAAGGCTGCTTTCGTGGCCTGGATAAAGGTGGGCGTAGTTCTGTGGGTTTTCTTTCGGGATCCTGTTTGTCCAATATTATTCTTCGTTACTCAGAGTAACACAGGTTGATAAAAACGATACACAAAACACTCTTATTATTATTATTATTATTATTAAAAAACCTAATGTCGGCTGGTCTTTGGCTGGATGTGCCATTAACTAAGCGTGCTTGCTTTTTATGTTTTTTTATGTTCCATTTCGTTGCCAATCTTTTGTCAAAGACAACAAAGTCCATCATATCCACGGCCACTTTATTACAATTTGACTAATCACGGACAACGCATTAAAGGGATAGTCTACCTTCATTTCAAAATTTCAGGACTATTAAAGCTATACTCACAAATATCATAAATAATGTCAAAATATGTAAACGATCACCCACATATTAAATAATCCAGCTCAAAGTGATGATTACTCGACTTTTAATGGCCTGTGGGCGCCACCATTTTGAAGGCAGACAGATACCGGAAGCTCCTGAATGCTGACGTCACTTCAGCGTATCCGGTTGACCTGAAGTACAAAAGCATGTAAACAAGTGTGAGCAAAAAATTATTCCAGAACTATACGGCATTATCTTGTTAAAATTACATCACGAATGACATACAACCATATCAATTTGACTCAGCTATTAACGCTCAAGAGAAACTATAATCCGAATCAGTCTAGAGATCGCCGATGTGACGTCAGAGCATTTGAGTTTTCTCCTTCCTGCCTTCGAATCTGGCTTCCGGTGCAGCCGTAATGGCGGCCCTCCAGTAATTTGGATTATTTCCCTATATCTATGACATCAGGTATATTTCGTGATTATTATTGTGGAATGTTTGGTTACTGTTCTAAGCATTACATATTTAAAAAATATTTTTTGAGGCTGGACTTTAATATGTCTGATGTATGCGGTCAGTGGTTGTCAGTTATAAAGATGACTTTATTATCTGAATGCGTTCAAGTATCACATCTCAAATTTTCTTCATTTCTGTGGCACTGATGCAGTATGGGAGATATGAAGAAGATTGAAAGTATTCATAAACGGGCTCATTGTTAGATTGTGGCTCATCATGTGTCGAGTAACGAGATAGAGGCAGTAACTCACTATTGTATATTTATAGAATTATAACATTCTTTCTAGAAGTATATAAGATTATACATATCCTGGGACCGAACTATCTCGATGACACGTTTTTATGGATGATTTAATCCATGTATCAGAAATTCAAAAATAAATATTGTCATGCTAAAGATATAGCCGAAATAGCCGAAATTATAGTTTTTGTACGTGGCTGGCAACCTCGAATGAGGGAGACGCATATGGTCTGTAATTTATAGCTTACCCACGGAGACTAATTCTAAATAAATTTATATGGCACGTTCGGTGAAGAAAACCTTGCCAGTTGCCTGGCATGATGAAAATCTCCCCCTACTCTAGTGCCACGGCCGAGGTGCGAACCTGCGACCTCCCCCACAGAATGAACATAGCCATAGGTAAATAATTTAACGCTCGGCCATGAGGTCAAAGGCGTGGTTTATATTACAGTAAAATTTAAAAAAAATACCTCAAATTTCTTATACTAAGTTATGGAATATCATTTATAATGGAAATAAGTAAATTCTTAATCTTAAGACATTTGGAATATTATGAAATGTTTGAAGGCCACTTTTGTGCAGACATTAGGCTAAATGGGCCGACCGAGATCTAAAGGTAATGAGGCAAAATCAAAGATGAGACACTCTTCAGACATGGCCGCGCTACCAGTTAGACCATGGAGCCGCCCGTCTAGATAGGTATGCAAACCATGTCAGAGCACTGTCTATATCCTTACTTCACACGCTATCATTCAACTCCGGCAGACACTGACGCACAGCTGCGTGTGTGTGTGTGTGTTTGTGTTTTGTGTATAATGTGTTTATTATATGATGCTCCCAGTAACTGGGTGGTTGGAATAGTTGCCGATTCGTCTTTCCGTACAAACACATTTCAAAAGCCAACAAGAGCAGAAAAAAACAAGGCAACGCACAACCCGCAAACTTATAGTAAAGACTATTATGAGACACCAATTCGGCCTACATCACGACTTTAAACGCATGTGGCTTGACACCACAAAATCTTACATCGTCGGCAGCAAAAATAGAACTATGTATTCAACCGGACTATTTGCCTGTCGCGCTTTGACTAACCACCACACACCAGGTGTGTGTGTGTGTGTGTGTGTGTGTGTGTGTACTCGTTACCATGGAAACGCTGTGGGAGTGTTGACTTATAGCAAATATTTGGTATAATTGCAGCGCGATCACTTTTCCGTCGGGAGAGTACGGTATTTTGATTTGCCATTGAAGTGAGAGTTCTGTTTTCCGAAATCTAGTCAGTGATCCTAATGAGTCCAGGTTCTATTAATTTTAAGAAACTTTCATTACACTTGAGCTGCCATAGTCATATTTTCTGTTCATCATCTATTGCCGAACATGGAATAGCTTGTCATTATTGTATATATATATATATATATATATATATATATATATGGGTGATTTGTATAAAGGGCGCAGTATTGTATATGTTGTATCACGTATAAATGAATTAATAGCACTTACAAGTGGAAGGGAAAAGGTGTCCGACACCTGCCTTCAGACTGTTGAGAGTGGGTGAGTGTTTGTCTGCGCTGGTCACAGTTGGGGTAGATGACCGGGGGACGAGAGGTGTGTGTGACTCCATAGGAAAATGTTCCATAAACACAGGACCAGACTATTTATAAGACATGGGTAATTAATGTTGAACCAGCAAACACCCTCAAACAATGTGTGATTACTGTTGTCACGGATACTTTATTCCTACAGGAAGACATCAGAAATGATCAATACCCCCCAAAAAAGAGCAGATCCTCAACGAACAATAATAGAAATGCAACACAATATAAAACCATGAAAACAACCCGTCATCTTAACTTTTAATAATGCTTGGCTTATCGTTGCATTTCTTCCGTCTAAAGAAGAGCTCCAAAGTAGGTAAAGCCATCATGGATAAAAGTGTTGGACACATATTGGCCATAAAACGTTACATAGTTTTCATAATTAGATATCATAAATTTATACATAAATTGTCGATGTTTCGGCAAAACCTTACAAAGTGTGTTAGAACTAAACCACAGTAGGCCAAGTACAAATAAGTCCACATATAGCAAATAAGAATTGTCCTCGATGAGCTACAAAGGCAGTTTTGTACTTAATGTCAACCGAATTCGAACAATTTATGAACAGATGTCGGAAGAATGTGACGAAACAGATCATTTACGTGTACGATTTCTTCTTTCCGACATCCAGTTCCGGTAATCCGAGAATGTCTCACGTAAACAGCATAGTCGGATCCATTGAAACATCTTATCGAGCGAGATTTACGTCCGATAAAATATATTTGATGAAGATGAGTTATTTTCCACTGATTCCACTATGAAACAATTAAACTTATCGACTATTAAACAATATTCACATTTACAAAAAGTTGAAACTCCTTTACTTCCTTAAACATTAGTAAATGTTGCAGAAATATTACACATTTTTAATAAATTCCTGCTTTGTCACAGATAAGCAATTACAATTTTTATTACCATCAACTAATCCAAAGGACTCGAAGGTTCTATATGTTTCATAAAATTTACAAGGCAATTAATAGTTGGACCTGTTCAGATAAGACGCCACCTGGTAGATCTATAATTTCTGAATACAAAAGTAAATCTACAAATGTTGCAAGTTTCATTGATAATGTTATTAAACTACCTGCGATGGAATACCCCTTTTTGTGTAAATAAGTACTAATGTTTTGTAGACGAGATTGCATGGTTAGTCATCCCTGATAAAGGCAAACTTATAAATTTAGATGTTGATAGCCTGTATACAAATATTGATCTTGCTAAAGGACTTCATTCAGTAAGTGAAACATTTTAACTTCGAAGTCATTTATACGCAGCTATAAACCAACCACAACTAATTTCATTAATACAGAATGATTTTGTCTTTAAGTGACTATATTTGTTATGGATCGTACATGAAGACAATAAAACGCAATCCTAAAACGTACCCGGAAATGGGATTGCTGACAATGTCTCTTTTATTCTAAGAAATCCATCCAGATCTATGATAACTGCTCTTCTGTCACCGTTTTAGCAATGTATTCTAGTCAATTGCATGTAAATATATTTTATTTTAATACTATTTTATTGCTGTTGTATCTTCTTTTATCTCCTCTGGGGGGGGGGAACAAAACTAAATTTACTGTAATGGTTAATACCATATTCAGGTCACTGGCACTCCACCAGGCCGTGACTGGGCCCAACATTAGATAGATATATACATGGCTAAGTGTGGTATGGAGGCCTTGTACAAAACAATTTTAAAGCCGCATACATTTTATCATTATTTAAACGATCCTATGGTAAAGAGGCGTTTTTTAAAAACTCAGGGATGTATTATATAAACATAAACATTGGATTAAAAACTACGATAAATAAACAGAAAGGTGATTTCCGGGCTAGAACAATATTTAAATATCCACAAAATGATTATCGATTGCTACCACGTTTTCTTTAAATCAACGGACACGTCTTACGTAAAGGTTATTTTTCACTCCAAACGTGGCTTTCGAGGAATCCCGAAGTCTCGGATCTCACGCTTATCCAGAAGCTGCTATAAAAGAATCCCGAATTCGAGAAAGCATGGCATATTCCATCGCAATCATTATGGAAAAGAAATAACCGAAAAAAGATGGCTGCACAGCAAAAAAAGTAAACCCCTCCGTAGACTAGAAATAGAGTAACACAGTATTACTCCAGGGGATCTTGTAAAGAGTTAGAGTAATTTAAAACCATGTAGGATTGGCAGATATAAGTCAGGCCAGATATTATATTCTCGTCATAGTATACCAAGTACATTTACTAATAAAACATACGAAATAATAGGAAATATAAACCGCGGCTCGTCTAATACAATATATATTTGTGAACATTTACACTGTCCCAAACTGTAATGTAGGCCAGTGTTATAGCGAACTTCGTGTTAGAAGTAACCGCCACAGGTATGGGATTAATTCGAAAATCGTGTCTTCTAGACCATGTACAGAAAAATGGCGACATGTCCTAACCATACAGAGATGTTTATGATTTAATTTACATTGAGGAGATACCTACTACAGGTCCATACACCCAATATAAGGTAAATGAATTAAACCTTCTGGTTTCTGGTTTCTGCGGGTGTTAGCTATTTATTGAGGTTCTTGTCGTCTGACAGGAAATAGATCGAGCCAGTTCACGGCGATATTAATTGTCGACACGATAGACTGTCGAGGCCAATGACCCTAAAGAAAAAGAAGTTTTTTCCATTGTGTGTTTGTGTGTGTGTGCGTGCGTGCATTAAGGCACTGGCACAGATAATCTCGAAGCGTGAATTCAAACTCTGGACGATTCTTCAGGGTCTGAATCCCAGGGTGGTGACTTTTCATGCTGAGATTTGTGTACTGTCTCACCAGTGTGTGCGTGTGTACGAGTGTGTGTGTGTGTGTGTATGTGGTTGTATCGATCAATCAAACTTGTTTGATCAGAACTGTGACGAGTGCCGTACGGTGTCTTTCCTGGATTTATGATGATTAACCCCATTAGGGGTTTGACGACTAGATTACGATTGGATCGATTTTTTTCATTTTCGACCCAAATAATCCGCCGTAACAAATCTTTCTGACGGAGAATGTGCTTACTGGCAGGCATCATACCTAATACAGAGAGGCAGTGATGGACTGGTTTATTAATTGATTGACTGACTGATTGACTAACTGACTCTCTCTCTCTCTCCCCCTCCCCCACTCTCTCTCTCTCTCTCTCTCTTATATATATATATATATATGGATATATTTCTTTCTAACTTTTTGAGTTTCTATTTTCTTTGCCATTTCCCCATTCTCTCTCTCCCTTTCTCTTCCTCAAATTTGGTCTTTTCCCTCATGGTTTAAAAAATCACGACACACACGCACGCACGCACGTGCGCGCACGCACACACACAGCTAAGAGAGATAAAGCACAATCAGATGCCATCCCAGTTTCTCAACCTTCCCTCAACCCTCATCAATAACTAGTTATCTTACTTTATTTTCTCAACTTTCAGCCTGATAACTGTATGTCGAGCCGCCGGATTACCGAAACAAATCCCGGATCACCAACATCCTATCTCTATTATCGCCCATTGTCCACGTGTCAAATATCGATTCCCGTTTCTATCGACTCCGAGAGATCAGCCTCAGACACAAGACGGATATTGTCAACGGCGTGAGACAATCGATAATATTCGTGATGCAACGATTCATTGAGAGTGAGTGAGTGAGAGAGAGAGAGAGAGACTGCCGGGAGGGGGGATGTACTTATTTTCGGGTAGAAAAAGTTTCAACAATGAAAACTTGATGACGATCAAACAAATGATGATTAATGGTTCGTTCCGCTATTATCGCCAAGGTCGTTTTGTTCTCGGTTGCCTAGTTACCGACGGAAACAAATAAACGTGGTAAAGATTTGTTTCGTTTCTGTGGCCAGACTCCGGACGCTCAGTTGATGTGTTATTTGTGTAAACGTAACCTCAAAGCCACGAAGTCGGTAGTTTTGGTGTTTAGTTTCCACGTGGCCTGGGTATCTCTATTTGCCGTCCTCAAACAGCCGGTGTACGACCGAAATATCCCATATCCATTTTTAGACATCCAGTAGGTACGACGTCATCTTATTTCTTCGGTTGTACGCACTCAGTGATGGGGCGCTGAATTAGAAATGCGAGTATCAATGTTTTGATCCGGTAACCGAATGGTTGAATTATTTGTTCAGTGAGGCCGAGTGAAAACGGCCAGAACTGAATATTCATAAGGATGTCCTTTATGGCACCCGATTGCTGTTCTGTATTTCAGTTTCTGCTTACGCTAAATACAAATATCCACGAGCAGTAATGTCTTTAGTGTTTAATAAATGACAGTTCTGTAGATTTAATAAACAACATGGTTAGAATTAGTCGTATCTCAAGGCTTAACAAAGAATTGGGTATTTTAGACAGGATGAAGGTATCCAAAGAATCGTTTTGGCGTTCTTTGATTAGTATATAGATCTTAAAGTATTCAATAAAACAAACATAAAGATGGGTAATAGTTTGGTCTAAATTTTAATTTAACAAATTTGCTAGCTCTGGACATATTAATTGAAATCAATGTAGTAATCACTTAAATGTTTATTGTATTAGCTGTCATTCATTTGATATTTATCAAGAAATAAAATACGTTTAATTCGATAGAATTATTAGTTTGGTGAATAATATTGAACAGAGTTTAGCGTGAATGAGACCGGATTGTTTCATTTATGGAAGAGTTTGATGAGAAATACAATTTAAAACAGATTAATCGTATCGTATTGTATTGTGTATATCAACACTACATTGTATCTGTGATTCCTATATTTCCAAATTACATGTTAAAACATCTCTTTAATTCACGTCAATATTATCTCTAACACAATACTAAAACTAAAATTTAAACAATAGTAGCCTGCTACAAGTGTATGTACAGTAACAATAAACTATACACTAGTCGTTTTGATTGCTTTTCTAACCTTTTTTTTCTTTCTGGTATCTTAAGTTCAAATTTCTTTGCCCTCATAGTGTTATGTAGCCTGGTGCTGACCAAGATATGGATAATAATATCATAAAGATGAAATTTCTGACATTCGAAGCTAGGAAATTGTATTTTTATCAATGGCAACGATACTAGTATTGAGGTTACAGTACACATTGATGATATCTAAATTGATCGATTAATGATGTTAAAGTAATCTAGGTGATATTGCTTAAAACCAGCTTGTGTTAACGGGTAACTAGACATATCAGGATCTACTCTTCTGTCCCACTGTATTTTTTTGCTGATATAAAAACATATCCGGAATAACCCCGCCTAACATTACCAACACTTATTTTGTTGAGACACAGATTACAAACAACAATAATAATTAAACAAATATTCGGTCACGAATATGAGTAACTAGATTATCTATAATGAGGAGGTCTTGAAGTTCGATAGGAACACTGAACATCGACATAAGTGACTGAGTCACCTCTAATTTGATGCACAGCAAAACCCTTGCTTCCCTATATGGGGACTGGGAGCCTCCGTGGTCTAATGGGCTGCGCGTTGGACCACCTGAATTCGAATCTCGGTCTGGGCATATCTGAAGGGTGTTTCATCTTTGACTTCGCTCCATTCCCTATGGAGGTCACCCCGCCCATTTAGCCTACAATGTATCACACCCGGCATGTAATATACATAAATGCCATGATTATAAAATAGGAATCAGTAAATTGAAAATATTCTTGGGTTATCAATGTTGTCAGCAAGCTTTGATCTTCTCATTAATGGACATCCCAGTAATGCCGAAAACGGGATAGCTCCCTATTTACTTCCACCAGAAGTTGTACAACATTCATCAGGTCACATCATTTGGTCTCATATTTTATTCAACTCCGGATCAGTCACATCGGCAATAAATTCCCGAAACAGCTCTTTCCGTTGATATTGATGTTAGGAAGAAAACTATTACACTAAAAGTGTCAACTCTTTGATTTATTAGATTAAGAAAGCTGCATACTTTGTGGAAATAATTCTCATAAAACTGGAGACTGTCAATCTCAAAGTGGTGACAATAATTTATTTTATGGATGGTTGTAAAAGTGGCATTCAACAGAGAAAAATCCAGGTAGTCGTCGATTTACGACCTACGCAACTTACGACTGGTCAAGGTCGTAACCAATCAAGCTCAAGTAAAAGACTACCCGTAATAGAACAGCTAATCTGTGAACGATGATAGTTATTCCCTCAGGTCAGCTGGAGTGTTTACTGATACTGTGTACGGGAGCAGTTCCTGATGAAGTAATGGCCAATTTTTCAATGTAGTCAACTCGCTTTATTTCGATCTTTTCACGTTAAACTATCTGTTGGCCAATGCTGAAAGATACTACACCAAATAGTTATTAAGTCTTAATTCGGAAACTGGATGATATACCAGAGGCTATGGAGTCAGTTTGCGAATACTTTGATATTAGAGTGGAAGTCTTGTAGAGCAAGGCTCATCGTTAAAATGAGATTGTTGCTATGAGGTGTCGAATATTGACTTTTGGTTTTGGTTAACGGGTACCTCCAATACTCCGGTCGACTATTATAATGGTTTATAGTGTGATTAACTAGATATAACGTGACATTTATTGCGTCAATAATATGCCTTCATAGTTTAGAATTTAAAAACAAGCTGATCATTTTTGTTAGCGCTCTATGGCTTGGACTCTGTTACTCAGGATTTGATTTCAGGAAGTTGAT
>JAODUP010001592.1:0-41756 GCA_025642065.1 Paralvinella palmiformis
TAAACTCTTGGCTTGTGCCGCTGTTCCCGCCGCCTCTATTTCGTTAGCTAACCCACGGAAGCCAAAATACTGAGCCTTTTCCCATTGATAGGCATGTTCCAAAGATTTAAAATTATACCCTCTAAAATTAAACCTACACTGAAAGAAATTACTAAGTGGATCCCTTGGACCGATAACGGACCTGATCCCAGCTTTAACCTCCTCCCGATTTTGAACTTTTGTAGGTCTACTTTCCTGGAAGGTAGCCCTTTGTTGGGTCCTAAACGAAGATGTTTGTAATTCTTTCTTGTTCGGGTGTCCTTTCATCAACAAATTCTTAAATTCCCGAATGGTGTTATTATTTAACTTTTTCCCATACCTTTCCATACCCTTTTCCAGCGTCTGTGTCTGTCTGTGTCTGGCTGTGTCTGGCTGTGTCTGGCTGTGTCTGGCTGTGTCTGGCTGTGTCTGGCTGTGTCTGGCTGTGTCTGTCTGTGTCTGTTTTAGGGTACATAGTAAGAGGCAACAGGCACAGAGCATCAACATATCAAACATCCTTCGAAACCTACCTCCATAAATCTAAATACATATACAGCTATACATACATTATTCTTAATGCGGATTTCAGGCAGATCTCCGATACTGCGAATGACACGTCGGGATTATAATAGCTATACATTTAACAAATTTCCTATATCAGTATAACCTAATTACTCATAATATGGGGGGGACTCTGTCCGCAGCTTAATACCCATGGAGATGCCTGCCGGAGTAACAAACGACTCCACGAGTATAAATCCATCAAACAGCATTGTATGAATTAATAGGTCGTTTCGCCAGACCACATAAGAGGACAACAATATAGATTCTACATTATAGATAAACAAAGCTATTAGACTCAAACGTGTTGTAATAACGACACAACCTTCTTACATTGGTGTAATAAGGAATCTGGATGGAAATAGATGTCTGGCACGGGCAATGTGTGTTTTAGGGTATATAGTAAGAGGCAACAGGCACAGAGCATCAACATATCTAAACATCCTTCGAAACCTACCTCCATAAATCTAAATACATATACAACTATACATACATTAATCTAAAAATAAAAAGTTCCATACCTCCACATATTGATAGATGTGTACGTATACCTAAGTATGTGTCTGGTCTACTCATCAGCATGTGGGAACCAGCTAATTCGCTTTTCGTACGCGACAAATATGTCACGCCCACAGGAAAGCGGCTACATGCAGACTATGTACAAAAAGCGGAAGCACGTAAAAAACTTACCATTTGATACCACAGCTCGCAGCAAACACGTGCGTGTGGTTCTATGGTGTCTTGCTACATACATATCATAAACTATTTTGACACCACAGTTTACATTCAACAGTAATTTTCTGTGGTCCAAAAGAAACCTGTATATAAAACATTTCGACACCTCAGATGCTGACCTCAGCTTTATTCTGAGTACGAATAACTGAATAAATCCTACCTATATGAACTATGTATTAATACACGTCCGACTGGTCTGGCGTCGAAGTTCTTCTAACCTAAGTGAAAATCTAAACCTTATATATACCCTCAGCGTGTTAACCAACACTACAGTTTGTTCATAACAAAGAGAATGTACACTAACTCAGCATGGACTCACTGAAGCGATTAAACTAAAATAAAAACAAAGCAGCAATACCGCACAATGGATTAGTACTGGTCTAGAATGAAATATCGTCTCAAACCTGCGTAAATACTATGACTTACTCGAACCTAACAGCTAACCCTCATACGTTTCCGGACATCAATCTCTTGCACGGGCAATGTGTGTTTTAGCTGTGTATAATAAGACACATGCACATATAATCTCGAACCGTGTATTTAAACTCTGGACTTTTCTTCAGGGGACTGAATCCAGAGTGGCGACTTTTCATACGGAGACATGTGTACCATCTCGCCAGTCCATGGTATTTGTGTGCGTACGTGTGTGTGCGTTTGCGTGTGTGTGTGTGTGCGTTTGCGCGCGCGCATTTGCGTGTGTGTGTGTGTGTGTGTGTGTGTGTGTTATGTTACATATAATAAAGGCGTGGGCTCAGGTTTTCGTGATGTTTATAATTCTTACAGAATTATGACCAAACGACTACTACCTAAATAGAAAACAAATTTTATATATTAGTACATATATAACGCAGCTATAACTGGAAATAAAGCATATATATCAGTACATATAATATATATTATGATAATAATTCTAATACCTCCAACAATAGCAGAAATAATAGTATTTTCACTCAGCCCAAAATAGCACGACTAGTTTCAGTTATAAGTAACCTTTATCAAGTGCATGTGTCTAAAGTATTTACTTTGCCAGCAATATTTATACCAGAATTCCCTAGCTAGTTTTAAATTTCAAACCAGAATCTGGAAACTGTTAACCTTTGTAGCCTTTGTCTAGAACGAAGCGCTGTTACTATAATCAAAACAAACTTTCCAAATTTTGTTCATAGGTGTAAAGATACCGAAACACACATATTAATAATAATTAACTGTGTGTACTGAAATCTGACTGTTGTCAGTAATGAATGTTTGTTGCAGCTTCGGTTGAGATCTACTTCAGGAAATATTGCTTTGTTTTACTAAAGTAATTACTAAGGCTGATTTTTTTAAATTGGGTTTAAGTTGTTTTAGTGGAGATGTGTTAAAAGAAAACCTATTCAGAGCCCCAGGAGACATTGTTAAATATAACGTTTTCTTACATTTTGCTAGATATCTCACAGCATTTTCTTTGATGAATGTGAACCCGGTGTCAAAGTGACACTCACCATAATACAAATATCAGCATATATCATCCATATGGAGTCAAGGACATGTTAATCAGGGAATAACAAACCGTCCATTAATCATTGATAGCTTCCTAATAGTGGCACACCAACTAGAGCTGATGCCTTCAGTATTGTCAATAATGCAATGTCTGATGTCCATCAATGCGGCTTTCTTTAACTGTTTATGTGAGGTTCAAACATTTCAGATATTCCATAAATTTAAGGCAGAAACTATTACAAATGTGAGTTATAATCTTGAAAATTCAATTCGTTTTGAATATTTGAGAGTAATAAGATGTTTAGCATTAATCTGATAAACTATGCTCTAATACAGCATAATGATACAATGATACCGACTGTACCGTCATGAATGCAATGATATAATGTAGACCGACTGTGACTTAGTGGTCTATCTAAGAAAACACATGTTCGTCTCCCGGTCAATGTCCAATTATGGATAGCAAACAAGAGACTCAACTCTCATGAGAACTGACCGGACTGGATGAAGTGGTGTAGTTGCCAGAATGAAGACAAACGGACGGAGGCTGGCGATGCTTGATCCTGATAAATCTCAAGGTAATCAAGTATCCAATAACAACATGTACAATAGAAAGAAACTAATGCGATTAAAAGATAGCTGGAATACTGTATCTAAACTGTTTTTATGGTTATCAAACCGAAACATAATAGTGTCATTTTTTTACCAATATAATAATGAATGGATATCCATAACCATAAACAAATCCTTACATTGCTCATCTACAATGGGTGGATGTTGACCCGCTCTTCGGACAATATTCAATTTGTATATTATCTTTAAGACTATAACCAATTAATCATCTACCTCTGCGAAAGATAACCAATTACTCATATTTCATTGGGGACAATAGCCAAATACCTATACTGCTCTAAGACAATAACTAAATATTAAGGTCGCTAACAATTTTCATGTAGATGTAATACGATAGCTTGATACTAAAACATCTTGTAGCATTAAATACTAACATTATTATTGTGCAATAAACAAACGGTGTTCTAGTAATATGTTATACTAAGCACCTTAAATTAAGTGATGCATGGCCACAGTTGTCAAAATTCATTAATTAATTATAACATTCTATATAAATTAGCATAGTTGCTATATTACGTCACAATATTGCTGATGTAGGTAAAAGATGAGCTGCTGTGATGATGAGCAATTGCAAAAATGTCATATCTAATCAGAAAAATTATAATCAGTTGCTTAAAACATCTGATTTCATAACAACAAATAATAAATTAATAGACTAATAACCAAACATATAGCCCTTCTCGCAAATTTCTTTCAGCAGTTTTGTTACAATTTACAATTGTGATATATATATATATATATATATATATAGAGAGAGAGAGAGAGAGAGAGAGAGAGAGAGAGAGAGAGAGAGAGAGAGAGAGAGAGAGAGAGATAGAGAAGAGAGAGAGATAGAGAGAGATTGGGGAAAGAATCAGGGAGGCAGAAAGAGACCTATTTAACATTTATGTGTGTGTTTTAGCTGTGTATAATAAGGCACAGGCACAGAGAATCTCGAACCGTGAATTCAAACTCTGGACGTTTCTTCAGGGGACTGAATCTAGAGTGGCGACTTTTCTTGCTGAGACATGTGTAATGTCTCACCAGTCCCTAAGCCGCCAAGCAAAAACAAAAACTGAATCACCTAGAGTCGTGGAGTTTGGGAGCAGAACACCCAAGTCAGATCACGGCAGTAATGAGACTATTTGTTTGTTTGTTTGTTTGTTTGTTTTGTTGTTCGGGGAGAAACCCCAGGCTGTCGCTTATTCGGCACAGACTTTACGTTTGTGTGGTTGAGAGACTTCCTCCCCTACTACTCACAGGGGAGCAGTACGGAAAGATGGAGCCGAAGTACCCTGAAGGTGGTCACTGCCAGAGCGCTTTACGTCCTCAGGGGGGTTTTAACGGCCCCCTTAATTTTAAATAATTCAGTGGAGACGGCAGCGCCATTTAACGTGGTCAGCCACCCACGATGTTGTGAGCCGAAAAATTAATCTCTGGAAAACTTTCGACCTCTTGCGGGGTTCGAACCTGTGACCGTTGGTACCAAGTGCCGGATGCTTAACCGCTAGGCCACCGGAGCTCACTTGTTAGATTAATTATCTAACCATCCTTATTTATAGCATTTTTTTTCAATTGCTGTTTATTTCTTCAAAGCAATCCTATATAAACTATAAAACACAATAGTCACTGTCTTCAAATGTCAGTTTGTACAACGGGAAGGGGTCACGAAGCGACTACTATTAAAAGTTTTAGCTTAATTGCTATTAAAAGACTGACATCTACGCTGAGGCAGATCGTAATAGTACGTCATATCTTGGTACTGTTAAAACTATGTTCACATTTTCAAACCAGACCTAATGGCTGCTATTCAAAATATTGTAGTAATCACGTTCTTAAATGTTATTTATGACAAGCAGATTAAAGCTAATCTTAAATGCCATACCATAAACTGGACATAATTGGACATAACTGGACCTAGGAAAGGTATTTCTATTCCCACAAACAACTAATGTGAATTATATATACAATTAAAGTTGTTATATGAAACACACCAATCACTCGAGCTGTGTCTAATGCCACCGCTCGATATGCGATGCAGTGTTTCTATTCCTGAGTCAGAAGTACAAATAATGTTTTAATGGCATACTGTGCCTGCTACAGTCATATACATTCTAGATAACCAGCACAAACACTTAAACGGCCTCCCTCCAAAGACGCAAATAGTACATGGAATATATACCTCTAGATCAACTTCTCTTGAATGAGTGAACCAGGAAATATAGTCTCTATGTACAGAAAACGGAACATCTCAACAGCAGCATAATATGCCTTGTGATATTTGCTGAAGGGTCAAATACATTATAAGCATATAAATCCAATAAATACTATAACCTACTCATCACTATTATGTTATTCTAAACACAAACATCTAGCTAGTTCCTTGGTTTCTAGTAAAATGTAACAAAAACGTTATATTAAACAGTGTCGCCTGGAGCTCTGAATAGGTTTTCTGTTAACTTATCTCCAACACCAAGAACAACTGAACATGGTAGGGGTGTAGCATTATATATTAAGTATGCATTTACTTGTGATACAATAGCTGATATTTCAGTAGCTATAGATGACTTTATAGAATCAATATTTGTAAAAGTAAAAATACCAAAAAAATAACTAAAACTTATTGTGGGTTGCCTTTATAGGGCACCAAATACAAATATAATAAGGTTTAATGGTGAACGGTAGAATATATTAGAAATTGTAAAACAATCTAAAGTACACATATGTGGAGATTACAATATTTATTTATTCAAATATGAATGTCATCAAAATGGCAAGGACTTTGTCAATCAACTGTTTAATTATGGCTTTTATCCACTTATAAGGTCACCAACTCGTGACACCGGTACTACCACAACACTGATTAATAATATTTATACAAATGAAATTGGCATCCACATGGAAAATGGTATAATGGTCAATCATATATCAGATCATCTGTCTATTTTTTCTTTGTTGGAATAGAAAAATCTCAAACATAAAATATTAACAATTTTACAGATAAACTTTCTAAATGTAATTGGAATTATGTATACATTAACGATGATATGAACCTAGCTTACAAAAGGTTTCACAAAAAACATATGTTGATCTATATAATGAGAAATGTCCATTAGTTAAGATTAAATGCTCGGACAAATGTCAAAAGTCTTGGTTAACTAAGTATTTAATTAATGCCATTAAAAGGAAGAACTATTTGTATAAATCACTAATTAAATATAACTCAAAGGAAGCAGAAACAAGTATGAAACTTACAAGAACAATTTAACCAGTATTTTGAGAATTGCAGAAATAAATTATTATAACACGAAACTCCAGGAATTTAAAAGTGATATGAAAAATACATAGAAGATACTAAATGATATAACGCAAAGAAAAAAAGAATACTATTGTTTGTTATGATTTTTTGATTGGTGATAAGAAAATTGTAGATAATCGTGAAATTTGTAACTCTTTTAATATTTACTTTATAAATAAAGGACCAAACTTAGCCAAAAATATAGAACTGTATCCTGGAAAAGATAGCAGCAGTTTCTTGGCTAAAGGCATAGTAAATTATATATATGTTAATCCTATAACAGAAAATGACATAATGAATATTGTATCAAAGTTTAGAAACAAGCATTCTTTTGGTTATGATGATGTCAATATGGTTATTGTAAAAAAAACTATTCAAGGCATTATAAAACCTCTCACAAATGTTTGTAGCAAATCATTAGAAAAGGGAATATTCTCAGCTTATATGAAAATTGCAAAACATTATATACCTGTTTCTAAATTACCAGAAATTCCTAAAATATTTTTATAATAGGTTAATATGATTCATAGAGCACAACTATGTTATATACAAAGGGCTTCCGGGAATACCATTGAACTTTATTTGTTTAGTGGAACAAATAGAGGAAATTACAGATAATTTTGACAAGAAAATGGTAACAGCTGGAGTTTTTATTGATGGATCACAACATTTTAATTTCATAATTATGCTATTATGGTATTCGTGGAATAGCTTTGAAATGGTTAAAAGATTATCTCTCTCAAATAACTTAATATGTTGTATATAATGAGGTCAGATCCACTAATAAACCAGCGATATGTGGTATTCCACAAAGATCAATTTTAGGTCCAATGTTATTTATTTTGTATATAAATGATTTGGCTAATATTTCTAAGAAATTGAAGTTCATATTATTTGCAGATGATACCAATGTTTCTATGCTGATAAGAATTTAGTATATGTAATGGGTGTTTTAAATTATGAACTAAAAACATTTAGCGTTTGGTTTAAAGTTAATAAGCTCTCATTGAATGTTGACAAAACAAACTATATGATTTTCAAACATAAGAGTGATAGCTTAGTTATAGATGGCGTGCGTATTGAACGAGTCCAAGTTACTAAATTTTGGGAGTGAAAGTAGACGAACACTTAAATTGGGATAATCAAATTAATTCTGTTTGTAGAAATCTGTCGAAAAATATGTCAGTGTCAAAGGTGTGAAATTATGGAATGATTTAAAGATTGAGTATCACAATATTAAATCTTTGCAGAAATTAAAAAAAGTTATTAAGAAAATGAACATTAATTGTTACAATTAATGATTCTCATGGGTATATTACAAACTTGATAAGTAGCAATAGGAATGACCTTATATGCATGTATTTCAGTTTCAGTATTTTAATTTGTAATTTTTTCACAGGGAAATGTATTAGATGCAAGCATTATGCATCTCGCAGTCCCTTTTCAACATTAGACTTGTTTCACGAACATTTTGTAATTGTATGATGTGGTGATGTTGAATCAAATATATTGAATTGAAATAAATAAAGCAACTTAAACCCAATTACAAAATTATAATCTCTAGTAATTATTTTAGTAAAACAAAGCAATATTTCCTGAAGTAGATCCCAACCGAAGCTGCAACAAACATTCGTTACTGACAGCAGTTAGATCTCAGTACACACACTTAATTGCTATTAATATGTGTGTTTGGCATTTTTATAGCTAGGAAAGAAAAATTGTAAATTGGTTTGTTTTCAATTACTCTAATGAAAACAGTTGTTTTGATTACAGTAAGAGCACTTCGTTCTACACAAAGATTACAAAGACTAACAGTTTCTAGATTCTGGTTTGTACTAAAACATTAGCTAGGCAATTCTGGTATAAATATTGCTGGCAAAGTAAATACTTTATAGAGAGCAGTGAGCCCAGGTGGCCTAGCGGTTAAGCATCCTGCACTTGGTGACAAGGGTCACAAATTCGATCTCAGCAAGAGGTTGTCATTTTTCAGAGATTACTTTCTGGGCTCACTACGTGGTTGGTGGCTGACCACTTTAAATGGCGCTGCCGTCTCCATTGAAGTATTGAAAGGGGGACATTAAAGAGCCCCTAAGGAAGTAAAACATTCTGGCAGTGACCTATATGCGTAGGCCTGTATATGCGTCTGGGCTACTAATCAGTCTGTAGGTGTCATCTAATTCGCTTTTAGTACGCGACAAATATGCTACACCGACAGGGAAGTGGTTCATGTAGGCTACGCACAAAATGCGGAAGCAAATTTAAAACAATTTTATTTAATACCACAGCTCGCAGTTTACAACACGTGCAGAGTAAGTTTATCACAGTTTACATTCAGCAGTAATTTGCTATGACTCAAAGATAACCTATGCATAAAAGATTTCCGTACCACAGATGCTGATCTCAGCTGAATTCTGGGTTCGAATAGCTAAACAAATCCTACATATATCAACCATACGGACAGAGGTCTGACTAGTTGTTGTTTCCTCGGAATGAAAGCCTATCCCTTTTATGGGCTCTCGGTGCCCCCAACATAACAAATTTAGTTGAACACACAACAAAGGTCTGTCCTGTACACTACCGGCGTTGCCAAGTTGTTAACCGATCAGGATGAAAATTTCTGCCTTTCATGAACTCTCGGCGTAACCCAACATAACAGTTTAGGTTGAACACCAAGCTGTTACGCGATCAGAATGAAAATGTATGCCTTTTATGAGCTCTCGGCGCACCAGCAAACGCAATAGTTTCAGTTGAACACATGATAATGTTGTGTCGTGTACACTACCAGTATATAATACCAGTGAAACAAAGTACCAATGCTATACAATCGATTATTACTGGACTAGAACGAAATATTGTCTCAAACCTGAGTAAATACTATGATTTACTCAAACCTAACAGCTAATACTCGTACGTTTCCGTTCATCACTAAGTGAACGTTCATTCACGCCTAAATTAGCGTCCCTTAGTATATGCAGTTAGGTGCGGTGGGATCTAAATTAAAGCGCCTATCCTCTTGATCTATTTGACCTATGGTAGAGAACAGCGGATTTCAGACAGACCTCCGATACTACGAATAACAGGTCGGGATTATAATAGCTACACATTCAACAGTTTTCCTGTATCAGTGTAACCTAATTACTCATAATATGGAGAAAAATCTGCACCCAGGTTAAAAGCCATTGAGATGCCTGCTGGAGTAACAAACGACCACAGGAGTATAAATCCATCAAACAGCATGGTATGAATTAATAGGTCGTTTAGCCAGACCATTAAGAGAACAACAATACAGATTGTTATTTATATATAGCAACGCTAAATATAACATGATATGTGGAATCGAGAGTTGCACATATTAGATACGTGGCTCTTTCAAGGGACCACCCTCAGAAAATATTTTAAAATATGTATTGCAACCAAATATTCCACAATAATCGTCACAAAATATTGCTAATATAATAGATATAGGGAAATAATCCACATTACTGATGGGCCGCCATTACGGCTGTACCGGAAGCCAGATTCGAAGGCGGGAAGGAACAAACTAAACTGCTGTGACGTCACATGGACGATTTCTAGACTGACGCGGATTATAGTTTCTTTTGAGCGTTATTATCTGAGCCAATTTGAATCATCTTCCTCTTGTTAGGTTCCTTCTGGCTCAAACTAATATGGTTGTATGTCATTCATGACGTAACTTTAACTACGCAGCTGCGTTATGTTCTGGAATAAGTCTTTGCTCAAACTTGTTTACATGCTTTTGTACTGGCTCTACAGACTGCAGATCAACCTGATGTGTTGGAGTGACGTCAGCATTCAGGGGCTTCCGGTCTCTGCCTAGCTTCAAAATGGTGGCGCCCACAGGCTATTAAAAGTCGATTAATCAGCACTTATAACTAGATTATTTAATATATGAGTGATCGTTTACACATGTTGACATAATTTGTGATATTTGTGAGTATAGCTGTATTAGTGCTGAAAATTTGAAATGAAGGTGTACTATCCCTTTAAACATATTTCGTGCAGTAAACGTGTTTTGTTTAAATTTTCCTAATATAGTATTCCGGAAAAGGTTCAAGACATCATAAATTACAACAGCTTTAAAGAGAGATGTGATAACCTTAAACAAACTACAATCACCAAACCATGATAATGTCATCAACCATAAAACTGTGAAAAACTTATTATTTCTTATTCTGTATCAGTCATCCCGTAAAATACTTAATGCAAACCTATGTATCCAATAAAGTTAAGAATTATTATAATAGGTTTCCTTTAAACCACAAATTATTTAATTAAGCACATTTCATGTAGTAACTAATTGAATCAAGGAATGAAAATACATTTAGCTGCTTCTTTCTATAAACACATAGTGTGGCATCGCATCTTGTTATTGATGTGGAAGAAGAATATTGGCACTTTAATCTTGATAATAGTTTGTAAACAAAATATCGTCAGTTTGCATTTGAAACACGTTACTGCGCATATGATGGAACCTAAGTACTCTTATATAAGAAGCCCAAAGTTATTTTACTAAAGCTTGCCTGAAATAAACCATGAATGTAAATTTTAAGAATAGCATTACAGTAACAGTATCATATGAGAATATTACCTTGAACAATAAAATGCTGTTTTATTTATATCTAGGCGAGTGGTGAATATGTTAGAGCCCAATTTAGCATAAGTGATTTATAGCTTTATTGTTCAATCTCTACAAATTATACTGGTATATGCTCAACTGACAGAAAGCTGGGTTAAAGATAGGATGTTGTGGTATTATTGGACCGCAATCAGAAAACAACTGGTTCTTCAAAGTGTTAAACAATGAGTCAAGTTATAAAGGCCTCAGAACAACAAAACCAAAAAAAACATGATCCTGAACATCTGATCATTTTAGACATTGGCTCAATGGGCCATAACTCTTAAGTGTTAGGATTAACTCTAACTATATGGATCTTACATTACAAAGGGAATACTAATCCGTATCGACTCTCATTTTTGTGTTACACGTTAGTCTAAAGATGTTATTTAATGTTCAGATATGCACTATTTATGATGACAGCGGTGAAGGCTGTGGGTGTAATGATCCTGGTGGCAATGGTGACAATCTGATCCCACATTATTCTTCCCGATCACTTATTCTACCTTCCTTACGCTCGAATACATTTCCCAATAAACCTAATGGTAGACTCTAATTAATATTCTGGGAAGTGCTTAACTATGAAAACAAAAGAAAGTATGAAATTCAGTCATAATTCCAACTGATTTCATTATTCCAAAAGGTGATCTAAGAATTTAAATTTTAGTCTCCACAAAAAAAAATATCTAGTTATTTTAATATCAATATACATGAACAATATTAATTAAAAGAATTATGCCTTTCTGAGTCTAAAGTATTTACTGATGCCATTTAAAATACTTCTTTTTTACTTCGCGACCACTTTGTCCAGATTATTATCCAATCAAAGATCCTCAATCCTGAATTGGCCTGTTATATTTTCAAACCTTTCCGGCTATAACCAAAATGGTATTGGCTTAAAGATGGCTTAACTACTCTAATTTTTAACAACAACAACAATTTATAGTATCTGAGATAATAAACGAATGATTAAACCAGAAATGGATTTAGAACCCAATTTCAACTTCATGCAAACAATTGAAAAAATCACAGGATTTATTTACACATTCCTAGTCTGCAATATGTTCAAACGATCAGAACTAAAATGAATGGGATTTGTTGGTCTATCATCTGAACGATGAGGACCTTGTCATTATTTAATCGTGTGATGCATTTTAGACATTAATTATCCTAATTATTTCCAGCATTTATGGACACACCTGTGAGCCACATCAAACATACGTGATGTTAATTCTTTACAGTTGACCTGTTTCACGTAGGACACATCCTGTAGTTTGAACCCAATGTCATATAAATGCAGGTTTATGTTTTGACTGATCCCTTAATATTGTCACTGTAGAGCGTTATTACACAAGTTATCTTTTCTTATTTTACAATATTTCAGCTAACACGTTTATCTTCTGATAGTATGACAACTGATTGGTCACAAACGCGCCTATCCATTCTTAGATATTTGTCTGAGAATCATGGTACCTAAGTACATTTGTTGGAGTGCTTTCAGTTAGATTTTATTACAAAGTCCAATGATGTGAGAAAAGTGATATCAGAATATAAACAAAGACAAACGTGTCACTTATATTACTTAATAATTAAAATATACAATTTACATTGCACTAACTTGTTTTAGACCTATTTCTATTGTCTACCTATATGTAATATGATAAAAATTACTATATTCTCCTTGGCAAGCTTATTTATTGCGATAATCTGATACGCTAACAAATTTTCTAGTTGTGCTCATTCTAATTCACCGGATAGTTCAGTTACACAGATTTGTAATTAAAAAAACTGAAATGAAAACGAAAACATTCAAATCTGAGGAATATCTGGTACTCAATACCGTAATCATGTAACATTATTCTCTATCTCAATTATTCTCTTATATAATCATCTTATATTATTGATTGTTTGGTACTTAAAATCTGGGATAAATGGTAATTTAAGAAGTGCCCAACACATTACACTGTGGACAGGAAATTAATTATTTGCATCTGTTGACGTCTGATTCCGTTCACGCAACCAACCGGATTTATATTGTGGCACCTTTCACACGAATTGCTTCACATCGATAAAACTAGTTCGTACTTTTTGGCATGATTATAACAGATCCGGAACATTGACATTTATGGTTAAAATGGCTGGATTATCACGGTGTTATCGCTCAGCGGACCCCCTATAAATCCCACAATGCAAAGTGCACCTGGTTTGTTTTGGTTTTTGACGTCATCATGCAATGGGTCTATTGGAAATATACTAGAAGGAGGGGGTAGTTAATTTATTGTCTGTGAATAAACAGACTTAAACATGATGTCGATGTTTTAGAAATCCGATGTCTAACGTTGCCCTCGCTAACTAACTGAAACGATCATAACAGAGAACGTGGATAAAGGAGATGTAATGTGGTAGATTATCCGACCAACTAGCCAAACAAAATATCAGCACGGTGAACAATGAGTTAGTTAGGACAACATCAAACAACGAATGTTGTAATTGTAAGTAAAGTTAGTTTGTCAATCAACTCCGTGGATCTATAGAAAAAGAACAGATTTTAATCTTTAAACCAGTTATTTTACTGAATACGAACGGTTTCTCGGTAATTCTTTATAATAAGATTTCGACATTTCCCTAATACTAGCCTTGCCCTTGTTTAATAAAGTCCGTTGATGAAATATATTTTGATGTTGGTAAGAATTCTGATACCCAATCAAGAGACGGGCGTTAGATGGGTTCACTATTGGCAACATCTGTCAAATCTGAGTTAACGTTTCCCGGCTAAAACACCCACGCAATCATATTGTCGTCCAGATACAAAAAATACAAGATAAGATCAAAGTGAAAGTTAAAATAGTTGCATGGTGTCATCGCCAAACTTCTATCAGTTTTGAACAATCAGCAGACTCCGTGTCAAATAATGTAAACAATTTTAAACTAATCAGATAAACACTTCAGTATGACGTATGTCATGGATGTAGTATAACATATAATTAACATACCACCATATGCTCTTCGTGTCCTAGGTCAAGGTCATCACCCGAAACCTACCTGGTAGTTAATGGATCTGATATAATTTAGATTATTGATGTTCTAATTCTAATCATACTAAAAGAGTCATCATCTCGATTAAAGACATCTAAAACGATGAAAGATCAAACAATGAAAAACATATCTCGGTACAGAGTTAACCCTAAATTGGGTTACGTGAATGTAAACAAAATCAGGATAAACAACATGATGGTTAAAAGGTACTTTTTGATGAATTGACTAAATGAAACATTAATTATTTGAATGATATTAATGTATTGTGTAATAATAATAATAATAATAATAATAATGTGTATTTAATAAAGCTACCTTAATTACTAGCAGAAGATATTCAAAAGCGTTCAAGCATGAATTAACGTCACCGGAATATTTCTCGGATAGTTCAGCTATTAAATAAATTACACCAATAAAACTTGTGAATTTTACATATTATGTGATATAGATTTAATTTATATTGGTATAAATTGATTATATATTTTTTTTTCTTTTTAACTGATCCTTCGACGCCCTATATTATCGCACACTCCAATGTTTATGCTAAGAACCCGTTTTTTCCTTTACTATGTTTTAATTTTAATTTTCAATTATTTATTTCTATAATTATAATGAATTATGCTAAAGATCAGTTGCTTGCCTTACTACCCCGTGGTGGTAATACCATTTGTTTAGCGATGCGCTTACATAGGGTAAAACATGTAAAGTAGATGGGGTCTGATGCACGTAATTTGATCACTCCACATAATGGGACAGCTGTACAAAATGTAAATATTTGTCTTATAAATTGTCAGTTGATCCTTAATACTTCTGATTAAATATATCTGATGTTGTTAAGGATATGGATCTTGATGCTCTTGTCATTACAGAGACTTAATTGGCTGACTGGTAATGTTTCAGATCAGAATATTGTTGGTGATGTCACTCCAGCTGGCTATTCATTCTATCATGCAGCTCGGATTCACAAGAAAGGAGGGGGAGTCAGCATTCTTCTCCGTGATTCTTTGAAATGTGAAACCGTTTTGCGCTATGTCTTTTGAAAATTATCAACTGATTTTTGTTTCTGGGGAGATAAGTGTTCATATAACTATTATCTAGCGATTACATGGCCTGAAAGCTGTAGATTTCTTCAAAGAATTTTCAAAATTTGTTTATTCTCTTGCCACCAACAGTGGTCATCCGTTGATCATGTGCAAGAAAGAACACACAGACATGGTCACACCTTAGATCTTTTCATCACCAGTGATGATTATTATTTGATTACGGGTGAATCTGCGTCTTCCATGCTGTCCGAACATTTCCTTATTAACATTAATGTTTATCCTAAATTTACCTAAAGTTATTTCATATAGAATATATAAGTCGATTGACAGGAAGTAAGTAAGTACCTAAGTAAGTAAGTAAATAACTGATTTTATTCCTCCATATACTGTACATAATTGACATATATATTACAACATTATTTCATGATACAATATTCAGAGAGGTAACACCAATAACCTTATAGGTTGAGAACCCATGGCAATAATATACATTATTTGACATTCAAGATGAGATATACACTGATATTGGGTTAGGTTTTACTTAAAAGAAGTGTGAGAAAGCAGTTAAATGTTATTATTATTAAAATTAAATGCTATATAAAAGTGCAAGACATGTATATGCCAGTTTTATATCAGGCTTTTCTTGCTAATGGGCGGATTTATTCTCTGATATTGGATCCACTGGATGATGTGAGTCATCTGGTGGATCTCTATAGTAGTATATTGAGAGAGATTGTAGATGGCATACACCTCCAAGGACAAAAGAAATCATGTAACATTATTCTCTATCTCAAGTATTCTCTCATACAATCGTCTTATATTATTGATTGTTTGGTACTTAAAATTTGGGATAAATAGTAATTTAAGAAATGCCCACCAGAAGTTGCTGTAGACAGGAAATTGATTCTTTGCATCTGTCGGCGTCTGATTCCGTTCACGCAACCAACCGGATTTATATTTTGGCACTTTTCACACGAATTGCTTCACATCGATCAAACTAATTCGTAGTTGATAATTAGCTGAGTGAGTGAGTGAGTGACTTAGTGAGTGAGTTAGTGAGTGGGTAAATGGTGAGTGAGTGATTGATTGATTGATTGATTGAGTGAGTGAGTGAGTGAGTGAGTGAGTGAGTGAGTGAGTGAGTGAGTGAGTGAGTGAGTGAGTGAGTGAGTGAGTGAGTGAGTGAGTGAGTGAGTGAGTGAGTGAGTGAGTGAGTGAGTGAGTGAGTGAGTGAGTGAGTGAGTGAGTGAGTGAGTGAGTGAGTGAGTGAGTGAGTGAGTGAGTGAGTGAGTGAGTGAGTGAGTGAGTGAGTGAGTGAGTGAGTGAGTGAGTGAGTGAGTGAGTGAGTGAGTGAGTGAGTGAGTGAGTGAGTGAGTGAGTGAGTGAGTGAGTGAGTGGTGGTGGTGAGTTGGTGGTGGTGAGTGAGTGAGTGGTGGTGAGTGAGTGAGTGAGTGAGTGAGTGAGTGAGTGAGTGAGTGAGTGAGTGAGTGAGTGAGTGAGATTTTAATGTAGTGGGACATATTTATTTGAATTTATTTGAATGTAGATATAGATATGAAATTGATACTATAAAGTTTATGATCAGCGACAACTTAAATGGGATTACCATTGCCAGAAAATCTTGTATTAATTTATTACACCTAAAACAAATTGACAAAATCCAGTGTCTAGAGATAGCACTGATAAAATTTAGTCTGATGAATTACCCTATTTTCACATTTCATTAAAATACCTCTTTGTTTTGTTTATCATCGCTTCCCGATTCCTCAGCTGCTCACAACACCATTATCTCTATAAACACCAAGTAAAGACAAACTTAATGACACCCATATGTTGTCATTGTCATGATTACAGCCCATTGAGTGTCTTATATCACCGATTTATAGTAATCAAATAAGACGAAATGATGAATATTGTCCGGCAACTAATTGTTCTTAGCTGTTGTGCTGTATCGGTCACAACGTGCAGATAGCATTTCTGTTCAAGTGCACATGATGTATATAGCTAAAGTGTTAAAATTGCTTCTTAGAAATATCATTAAGCCAAGAAATTAATTTGTGTACATCGCAGCCAATTATATATTCACCATCAAAGACATTGAATATTACTGGTGTTATAAACAAGAATAAGCCTATTATCAGTTAGCATCAACTATGTAACTGATAACATAAAGTGACTCTAATTGGAATTGTACTAGATGAAGGTTATTTAATTTATAAACAGTAAATTTCTGACTGTGAATAAACAGACTTAAACATGATGTCGATGTTTTAGAAATCCGATGTTTAATGTCCTCGCTAACTATCTGAAACGATCATAACAGAGATCGCAGATAAAGGAGATGTAATGTGGTAGATTATCCGACCAACTAGCCAAACAAAATATCAGCACGGTGAACAATGAGTTAGTTAGGACAACATCAAACAACGAATGTTGTTAATCTAAGTAAAGTTAGTTGTCAAAAAAGAACAGAGATTAATCTTTAAAGCGGTTGTTTACTGAATAAGAACGATTTCTCGGTAATCCTTTATAATATTAATCTGACATTTCGATAGTTTTAGGCTTTGCATTGTTAAATGACGTGTGTTGATTAACTATATTTTGATGTTGTTAAGATTTCTAACACACCATCAAGAGACAGGCGTCAGATGGGTTCACTATTAGCAACAGTTTTCTTGTCTAAGTTAACACGGCCTAGCTAAAACATCCACACGACTATATTGTCGTCAAGCTACAAAAATGAGAAGGTTAAAATAGTTGTATGATGTCATTGCCGACATTTTATCAAGATTTTAACAAACAGCAGACTAATAACGTGAAGGAATCTTAAACTAACCGGATAAACACTTCAGTATGACTTAAGTCATGGATGTAGTATAACGTATTTTAACACCACACACACATACACACACACGTTCCTCGTATCCTAGGTCAAGGTCATTACTCGAAGCCTAACCAGGAATTAATGGATCTGATCTAATTTAGATTATTGATGAGTTCACTTCAACATTCCAAACGTACCACAAGTGTCATCGTCCTGATTAAAGGCCTCTAACGATAAAAGGTCAAACAATGAAGAACCATCTCGGTACATAGTTAATCCTAAATTAGATAACATGTATGTTAGCAAGATAGAGATTAACAACATGATGGTTATAAAGTAAATTTGTATGAATTACGTAAATGAAACATTAATTATTTTGAGGATGTTAATGTATTGTGTTCAACTTGACCAGTGATAATTATTGTTGGCTAGTAATAAACGCCTTTAATAACGTTTGTAATCTAATTATCAAAAACTTATATATAGTATAATGCTGTGATGTTTCAAAAACTGTGATTTTCTCTTACGGTTACTGAAAAAAACAAATTATGAATAAATGTGTTATGATATGTTCTATCTTGTTTCGTATTTCAAGTAATCAAGTATTTTTTTTAATTAATCATTTGGTAGTACTGAATAAATATCTGTAGAGAGTTACCGTTTTCCTAATTTATTATATACTTCGATCAGTACTTTTTTTCTAAAACCATATTTGTATTCAGTCTAGTGTTTACTCAAGTCTGAAAACAACTACCTGTTGCTGCTTTACCGTCGAAATCTAACGTTTGTTCTTCTCTATTACGGGCATGATGAACTACGACCATTATTTCTTCATGGCAACACTTTCACTTTGTTATTTATATCGATGAGTCTCTTCTGTGACAGATATCTTCAATCAAGTGAAGGTTACTGTAAATAACCTAGAAACTCTAGTATTACTAGTATCGCGTCGTAATATTAATATTGAGTGGTTATTTCCTGGTTGCCCTGTATCTATTCTTACAGAACATACTGCCTCAGTTAATACCGGGAGACATCGGCCAATCTAGCAAGTTGAATGACCTTGTTAATGGAAAAGTACCTATCAGGACAAAGGACTTGCCAAAAAGACCTTTGTTCTCATGGTAGAACAATTATAACCATAAAGAACATATTAATTTGATTTGGCTCTGCAAAACAAAAACAAGACAGCCATGCGATAAATCAACATTAAGACATTATTGTAATAACTGTATCTAACAAAAGATATCGAGTATAGACAATGGACTAGTCTCCACTAACATATCCCAAGGTACTTTGTCCACTTTGTGTTCTTGCATCTCTACAGATGGTGCATTTATCCTCTAACAATAACACTTTGATCAAACAACTTCTCTACAGCAGAAATTATTTTTATCTGTTTTCTCAAAGAATGCCTAGATGTTCTGATCAGTCCAATCATATCAATGGTTGCCAGTGGGAACAGCATCGAAACATCATTTTTTCGTGTGAAAACGTATATTATTATTTCAACTGATACAATTACGGTACATCGGCATTACTGGTCCTTCTGGATCACTCTGCTCTATCAGATATAGTTATATATGACTACAAATTTAAAGATATATATATATATATATATATATATATATATATATATATATATATATATATATATGTTCATATAAGGTGAATGACTGTTTTTTCATCCTATCTCAGAGAATGTAAGTAAGAATTGTGTTGTTATTATAATTGTGTCTTATATGTGTTACTAGTTGTCCTACGATGTTCCAGTCTTTGCCTTTTAGTATTTGCACTGGAGATGCGCCTATCAGGCATACTTGTCTGAATCGCTATATAGCATCAGATATCACCTGTACGTCGATGACACACAGCTCTATCTATACCTTACACATGCAACTCTATTTACATAAACTTAGAATGAGTTAGCTCGATGGTGAAAAGTATTGAAACTCTACTTATATTACTCATTTGTTATACCCCGGGGTAGGTGAAGGTTATCACTAAATCTCAAATGTCATACAGTCACGCACTATCATAAGTAACTGATCCACGACTGAAATAATGAGGACATGATACAAAGTGTGGCATTTCTTCTACGGTTTAAATATTTCCTTATGATAAATAATAACAAATATTAGTTGTAGTAGTAGTAGTAGTAGTAGTGGCCGTGGTAGTAGTAATAGCATCATCATCGTCACTGTGCGTGCGTGCATTGCTGAATGCGTGTTTGTGTGCGCCTGTTTGCTCCCGCGAGCGCGCGTGTGTGTGTTTATTTATGTGTGTGTGTATGTATGTATGTATGTATGTGTGTGTGCGTGCGTGCATACGTGCGTGCGTGCGTGCGTGCGTGCGTGTATGTGATGTAAATATCTCACAGCTTTTTTCTTTGGTGAAAGTCAACCCGGTGTCTAAGTGACACTGGACATAATACAAATATCAACATATATAATCCATATAGAGTCAAGGACATGTTAATCAGAGCACAGTCCGACCATCAATCATGTGTAGCTTCCTACTCAACAACTAATAGTGGCACACCAACGAGAGATAATGCCTTCAATATTGTCAACAAAGCAATACATGATGGCCATCGAAGCGTTTTTCTGTAACTGTTCACGAGAGGTTGACTAATTTGATATATTTCCTAACTTTACGGCAGAATCTGTTACAAATAAGAGTTATAATTTCGAAAATTGAATTCAATTCGATTATATGAGAATAATAAGATATTTGCCATTACTGTGGTCTAATACAGCGCAATAAAACAATGAGACCGACTGTGACGTCATGGTCTATCTAAGTAAAAAGGGATTTTCCCCCGTTCCATGTCAAATTGTGGAACATCTCTAACGATAACAAACGAGAGACTATATTGTCTGGAGAGCTTAACGTGTGGGATGGGGTGATGTGGTTGTCAGAATGAAGACAAACGGACGGTGGCTGAATATACCTGATCCTGATAGATCTCAATGTAATCAAATATCAAATAACAAACTGTAAATATATCTATCGTGCCTGACAATGGCAAATAATGTTAACTGAATATTCGAAAGAAACTGATACAATTACTAAATTGTTTCTTATGGTTATTAAACAAAAACATAATAGCGTCATTTTGGCCGATAGAATGATGAATGGATATCCAGAACCATAAAGAAATCCTTACATTGGTCAACTACAATGGATGGATGCTGACCCACATTCCGGACAATATCCAATTGGTAGCTTACCTTTAGGCCGATAACCAATTAATGAGCTACCTCCTCGGACAATAGTCAATTACTCATATTTCACTGGGGACAATAACCAAATACATACACAGCTCTAAGAGAATGGGTAAATATTAAGTTCAATAACATTTTACTCATATAGCTATTGGACGATAGCTTTATACTCAACCATACTATGGCATTAAGAACTAATATTATTACTATTATACAATAAACAAACGGTGTTCTAGTAATATGTTTATTGTACAATAACACTTCGGTGATACTGATTAGCTGAATTTAAGTGATGCATGACCAGTGTTGTCATAATTCATTAATTAATCACTACATTCTAAATAAATGAGAATAGTTTATAAATTACGTCACACTCTTGCTGATGTAAGTAAAAGATAAGCTGCTATGATGACAAGAAATTATAGGAATGTGAAGTATAATCAGAAAAATTATAATCAATTGCTTAAAACATCTGATTTTGTAATAACATATAATAAATGAATGGACAAATAACTATAGCTCTTCTTCTAGCCAATTTATTTCAACAGTTAGTATTTTGTTACAATTTAACATTGTTTTATATATATATATATATATATATATATATATAGAAGAGAGAGAGAGAGAGAGAGAGAGAGAGGGGGGGGTGGGTTGTTTGTCATTTGTGTGCTTTGTGTGTGGAGGGGAGGGGGGGATTATTTGCTGTTGTTTGCCTAGTTGTGTAAAACACTTATTCCTCAAGTTCTTATTAATAACTACAAAATCAATGATTTAGTAGAATTTTCGCGACTAAATATACTTTTATTGATTATTAAATAAATATAAATGTCCAGTAAGTTCATATCACACACAATTAATTAGTACAAATATATATCTCCATACACACAAACACTGATATACATAGTCATATAAAAGGACCGGAGGTGCCCTATCCTGGATCAAATTTTATCTGAGTGACAGATCTCAGTGTGTTGCCATAGGAATGACGACACCAGAAGGTAAGTGCCTCAATTTTGCGGTGCCACAAGGATCGGTACTTAGACCACGTAAGTACTGCTTGTATTCAAAACCTATTGGTGCGATATATAGCCCACATAATTTGCTCTACCACTGTTATGTAGATGATACCCAGGTGTATATGGCGATCATGTCCAAAACAACTTGGTACGACGTTGCAAAGAAACTGGAAGCTTGTCTGGCTGATATCAGTACTTGGATGAGTGGGAACATGCTTAAGTTAAACGAGGAAAAGACAGAGCTCATTATCTTTAACACAAAACATTAGGTTAGCATGAATGAGGAATTACGGCTTCAGGTAGGTAATAATACTGTTTCTGTAGCATCGTCAGTGAAGAACTTAGGACTATATTTTGATACATCCCTGACCACGGAGAAGCAAGTAAATGCAATATCCAAAGCCTGCTATTACCAAATTCGTAATATTGGTCATATCAGGCGGTACAACACATTGGGTGCTTGCAAAACACGGACACACGCCCTGATAGCTTCTCGGCTAGATTACGTCAACACTCTCCTGTATGGTCTTCCAAGCACACTGATGACATGGTCTTCCAAGTACACGTCTACAGAAAGTACAGAATTCCTCTGCCAGGTTAGTCACTCGCACTCATAGAAGAGAACATATAACACCAGTCTTGAACTCCCTGCATTGCCTTCCGGTTATATATAGGTCGCAGTACAATATTTTGATGTACACTTTTAAGGCACTTCAAGGGACTGCCCCTCAGTACTTAGAGGAACTTGTCGTACCGTATCAGCCGACAAGGTCTCTACGGTCTGAGTCTGGAGCATTCTTTGCCGTACCAACAACACGTGGAGTGACATACGGTAATATATGTTTCAGAAAGGCTGCTGCAACCTTATGGAATAATCTTCCAGTAACCATCAGAAAGTGCAAGACCCTTGATACATTCAAAAAGAAGATAAAAACTAATCTTTTTGTTTCAGCTTTTCCTAGCTAAATATATTATGTATTTGGCTGGAAAGAATTATGTATTTTTAAAGATGTAAATCTGTTACATCCATAGAATTATTTAATGTCAAGCGCCTTAGAGTAATCTTCTTACAGGTTATATAGGGCGCTATATAAATTTTGTATATTATTATTATTATTATTTAAGTTTCATTTAGGGATTCTACCTGTCCATAATTACCATCTAGATTACAATGTACGTCATAAATACTGTTAAACGAACGACATCTACCGGCAGTATAGGACTTCAGCTATGCGTGTGTCAAAATATCTTTCTCACCAAAAGAATTGTGTATATATATATATATATATATATATATATATATCCTTAGAGATAAATAAACCTTAGTCTATTTTAATTGCTTTTAGTGACGTGATGATGACACGAAAAGATCCCAGCGCTGTATTGTTGTGTTCTTGCAATAATGTTATTCGCTACAGTTGTTCGTCTGTTTGCTGTAAAGCCAAGTTAATCAATATTGTTCTCGGCATTACTAACAAGGTATTATATCAAAAACAAATCGTTATTCCAACAGTTATTACTCAAGATGACGGATGACGTGGAACATGACGTGAACAATTTCTTCGCTCTGAAGAAATTGACAACAGCTAATGGCTTTCATCCACCAGATCATCACATGGAGTTCCATGTATGAACGATTACTCCAACCTCTGATAAATGAATCAGTCCATCTTCCCGTATCTAACATAATTCTGTAGGTTCTGGATAATATAAAATCGTGAATATTTCATTGTTTACGAAGGCGTCTACTTGGTGAATAAAAAACACCCCGAGGGGGATTGATGTTGTATTTTGCAATCGGTGTTGTGTGTGTGTTTATTATTATTATTATTATAAATATATATCAGAACACCAAAACCTATACCTTCTTTAAAACCTATACCTTCCATTAATCTATACATAATTAAATCAATACAAAGCTGAAATCAAACTTACAAAAAAGTAAATTTTTATATATACATAGGCCTATACATGTGTGGGCCGCTCATCAGCCTGTGGGGCCCAGATCATCCGCTTTTTGAACGTGACAAATGTGTTCCGCCCACAGGGAAGTGGTTGAAGTAGGCTACACACAAAAAGCGGAAACAAATAAAAGAAGTACCATATGACACCACAGCTGGTAGTTCATAACACGTCCATGTGGTTCAATAGCAAGCTAACAACATATATACAAGATAACTATTTTGACACCACACTACATTCAGCAGTAATTTTCTGTGGCTCAAAGGTAACCTATACGTAAACTTATTTCGATGCCACAGATGATGACCACAGCTCTATTCTGGGTTCGAAGAGCTAAGCAAATCACATCTACTGTAATCGGCAAGTGCTGATGATCGTATTAAGTTGTCCAATTTGGTGAATGGCAAAACAATCGCCAAATTAAACCAACGCCAACATTTCCCCTTTTTATGACACACAATCATAAATCTCTTCGAAGGCTCACCGTTGTTCTTCATAGTGCGAGCTTGTTTAGGCAAATTAACCTACATCCAACAATTAAATTGAACGTTGGTCAATAAACTGTTATATTTAGTATTACAAATGTATATTTCACAACAAAAGCATGGGAATATATCTAAGTTAAAAATGTAAATATCAATATGTATTTAATTGCTATTTGTGAAAATGTAGCATTTATCATTATGTTTAGTAAGAATCCACGATACTGCGAATGACACGTCGGAATTATAATAGCTATACATTCAACAATGTTCTTATATCAGTGTAACCTAATTACTCATAAATTGATTAAAGAAACTCTATCTGCAGATTAATACCCATGGAGATGTTTGCCGGAGTAATAAACACCTCCAGGGGTATAAATCTATAATAGTATTGTAATACTTAATAGGTCGTTTCGTCAGACCACATAAGAGGACAACAATACAGATTCTATATTATACATAGCAAAGCTAATAGACTCAAACTTCTTGTAATAACAACATAACGTTCTTATATTTAGTGTAATAAGGAATCTGGACCGAAATTGGTCTGATATCTGACACAGGCAATGTGTGTTTTAGGATACACATATACTGGCACTGGCGCAGAACATCAGCATGTCCAAAGATCCTGTGAAACCTACCTCCATAAATCTAAATCTAAATAAACTATACATATATCAATCTAAATATAAAATTTCTACAGGTCTATATATCGATACATATATACGTATACCTATGCATGTGTCTGGGATACTCATCAGCCTGTGGGACCCAGCTAATTACCTTTTCGTACGCCACAAATATGTCACGTCCACACCAAAGCGGATACACGTAGGCTTCTTACAAAAGTGGAAGCACGTAAAAACATACAATTTGACACCACAGCTCGCAGTAAACAACACATTTGCGGAGTTCAATACCACAGTTTATATTTAATAGTAATGTTCTGTGGTCTAAAAGAAACCTAAATATAGATCATTTCGACACCACAGATTCTGACCTCAACTTTATGCTGGGTTCAAATAACTAAACAAATCCGACCTATATGAACTGTATCGATAGACGATCGACTGGACTGGCGTAGCAAGTTGTTTTTTAACCCGAGTGAAAAGTTAGGCCTATTATAGGACCTCGGCGTATTAACAAACATTACAGGTTGTTTCGCCAGACCACAAAATATGACAACACATATTCTACATGATACATAGTAAAGCTAATAGAGTTAAAGATGTAATAATAACATAGCATTCTTACATTGAGTAAATACTATGATTTACTCAAACCTAAACAGCTAATCCTCATAAATTTCCGTTCAACTCTGAGTGAATGTACACCTACGCCTAATTTAGCATCCCTAAGTATATGCAGTTAGATGTGGGTTGATCTAAATTGTGTGCGTGTGTATGCGTGTGTGTGCGTGCGTTTGTGTGTGATAAAACATGGCCACATGACAACGCATGACAACGCAGCATACCCGATACAACTACAGTGACAAATCAATACAGATATTGCTCACCTTTGTAACAGAACTTACTCGCACCATTTCTCAATAAATCACTGTATCAGGTAACTTTGATTAAAAGTGTTCGGATGACAATAAATAGATAGATAATTACGTCAACGTGATGATAATATAATAACAAACATGACAATGATAATATATAGATAGTTCGTGTCTCTAAGAAGCGCATTATAAGGCACAGGTAGGAAGATATATTGACTGACAAAGCTTGTTAGCAGAAGGCTGATCCATAAAGAACACCTGCGACCTGACAATATGTGTCTTACCTAACATAAGACTCCATTTATTAGAATTTGCGAGCGTCCTTTAATCTGATAAATGGCTAACCAAGTGTGAGGCAAGCAAGGATCTAGATGTTTATCAAGTAATAATAATAATTAATACTAGTAGTGGTTATACTAGTAGTAGTGGTAGTAGTAGTGGTAGTACTAGTAGTAATAGTAGTAGTAGTAGTAGTTACATTTGTTATTTTTGTTGTTATTGTTGTATATTTAGCAGTTAGAATCCAATAATTTGCATTAAATCACATCCAGGTGAGGAATATATATATATATATATATATATATATATATATATCATAAATAATGATAATAAGTCTGGGATAGAAGTCAGCCTGTGGCCCCCAGACAATCTGTTTTCGTACGTGATAAATGTGTCACACTCACAAGGAGGTAGAAGTATGCCCACAATCAGTTTGGGTGTGACATACCAATGTGACATACCAATGTGACATACCAATAATGTGACACTCCAATAATATATCAGGAAAATAATGTATGTGTATGTGGGGGCTCTGGGGTGTGTATGTGAGTGTACCTATGTGTATGTGTATGTACATGTTTTATGAGTATGTGTCATTAAATGTTTGATTATAGATATAGCTACTATGTAATATTATATTATGTGAAGTAGCTGTCGTAGAATCAAATTTAGTAAATTGTAATAGAGAATGTATGCAAATTACCTTTAAACTTTAGTCATTAAATCTTTCAATAGCATCTGCCATTTCCATGATATAACTACCCACATAGATATTTTTATCACATATCATTTAGCTTTATGTAGTTATTATAATAATTATCGTTGAGATATTGGTACAAATGTCCCGTATAGTTAAACATATATATCAAGTAAACTGGTTTGTTCCTTCTGAGTAATGGTTACCCGTTGATGCATTAAAGAAATTAAAGTTTTAAAACATCAAAAGGCTATTATGACACGAAATTGTCACCGTTCGATTACATGATATAAAGCAGTGAGCATACACTTAATCAAACAGTTGAACAACATCATCATCTGATACCGTTTATTTTATACATGTCGCCATTATTAGCTGTAAATACTAGGCTCAGACAGAACAATTAATACTCAGATGTCATCTTATGTCAGACTAGCTGCGACACACAGTAATCTTCATACAGACATGACAATCTATTTTCTCTGTTTATGATCAAACACTGTTATATGTGCAGTCAAACCTGACTCGTAACACTAGAATATATTGGCTCTCGGAAAATATAACATTTGTCGCTGTCATGACAATGTCGTAAATAACTGTGTAACGTTGTAACATAATAAGAACCTTTTTTCGGTGGAATCGGTAAATTGTGAAATAGATATCAGGTTGTCGGCGAGAAAATGGGCAACGCATTCGTGTTATTATTACACTCAGATAGCCAACCACTGGATATAATGCAAATTGATGGCTTCAAGTTGAATACCATTCTTCCGCCTCTTGATCAATAACATACCACGACTAGTGGTTGATTCACCAGTGAGTGAAATACAGTCTTGGTAAAACACATCAATACAACACCCGCTGGATGGTTATATAGTTATTTAGTGGATGCGACTCCAAGATAATAACCGGAGTCCTTTCTAACAGTTAATTAGTTCGGGGTTTTCTTCAAATTTCAACTTATTTTCCAGTCCACTCTTCAGTTTGATAGACGACATTTTTTGTTGCATTCAATATATTTTTATGTGCGTCTGTATTATTTTAAGAACAATTGACAACGACTGATTATATTATGTTGAGGACAATTGATGGCGAGTTAACTGTAATCTGCACCAAATAGCGATCCATTTTCCGGTATAATTGTTATGCTAAATATTATTTAAAAAAACTTCAAATTAGTGTAATTAGAAAACTGCCTTCCACTCGATCGCTTATCCCAACTCTAATTTCTTTTCATATTTTAGAACACAGATATCAACATCAACCATAAGCTAAACTCTGTGTCGGTCGATGCTTAATGGTGATTGATTCACATCGTAAACATGTTTTGTTCGGTTAATGGAGAACGGTCCAGGTACTTCCAACCTATTATAGCTCGTTCAAAGAATGGACTCGTAATTCGAGCTACTTTTTTGTTTAGTTTTTACCTTCGGGTGGTTCCTCCACAAATGATCAGAACCAAACGTGCTGCAATTAGACTTGCTACAATTAGCTATTAGTCCAGGAGGTATATAAAGACAAATGTATATCAGCGGTCTTTGTGGTTATTAAAGGACAACAATTGCCTATAGGATCACCACACGCTCTCGTACCGTTTGTTCTGACTCCGGTGAGAATAAGCAGCGTAGATAATATATTACCTTACTCTCTCACGTGAAATTAGCCGTTCATCGTAGGATTCTCTAATCTCTGTAACTGTCCTTCAGAGACTTATCGTGATTCTCTACAAAGGAATATTGACTTAGTTCACGTATCACATGTTAGAATTGGTTTAGATACTAATTACATATTTAAAAGAACTAAAGGTGTATTAAGGGCTTCAGCATATGCAAAAACATACAAATAGACGCTAATACCTCTCAAATCGAATGAACCTCAGCAAAGTTATGTCCACAAGTGCAAAACTGGTTACCATCTTGGTAAAAATAACCGCTATCTTGGATTTTCAATGTTCACTTATTTTGATTAGACGAATGCATCAAAGCACTTAATGCCAATTATCATGCCTCTGCTGCAATTACAACCTACTTAAACAAATAAACTCGTTAACACGGAAATTTTACCTTGGTGACCTTGACAATCACCGTAAAGCTCAAAATTTACAATGACATCCATCCACTTCATTTTTGTTATCCTATGAATGATTGATTCCACATGGATATCTTCTTTTAACAAACGATGTCGTTAAAAACATTTCTAGATGCCTTTTCCAAGTTTGGTTGGTCCACTAGTATTACGTACTCAAATAAATAAATGATCAAGAAACTAGTTTATAATCTTTAGAATCCTAATAACATAAACTCGGTAAGAACAAATAGATAAAAAGTCCAATAATGTGTGTGTGCAGTCCCTAAGCCGCCAAACAAAATCAAAATGAGAATCACCTACAGTCGTGGAGTTTGGGAGTATCTTTCTTCACAGAAATACTATATAAACTATGTAACCCAATTGTCACTGTCTTCAAAGATCAGTTTTTAACAAGCAGGCGTCACGAAACGACTACTATTAAAACTGTTTAGCTTAATTGCTATTAAAAGACTGATATCTGCGCTGAAGCAGACCGTAATAGCGCGTATATCTTCAGTACTGTTTGAACTGTTATCATTTTCAACCTGACCTAATGTCTGCTATTCGAACTACCCTTAGATGCGATGTTGTAAAGAAGATAGCTTCAGTAATCTAGCCTACTAGTAATGAGTGCTATAGCAATGGGTTTGGCAACTGAAAGAGATAAATATAGCAAAAAACAGGGCGAAGTTTACGAATATAATAGAAGCAGCACCGTCATGTCAGAAAAATATGTTTTCTTAAATTAAAATCGCTATCAAATGTAACACCAATATTACGTACAGTATCTGATGGCGTGATGCTGTTATTAAAGATGGGCAAATGGAAGAAACGAGTAAGTTTGATGCGTTGTCTGGGTGTATCTATTATGTTAATATATGTTTTGTTGGCATTGAGCCTAAGTCTATTGTTTGTCATCCAGCCAGATATATCACTGAGACAGTCATCTAGCAGTTTAACGGAAAGATCAGTGTTTGCTGTAGATAAAGATATTGAGTGGCATCTGCATTTAAATGATGGTCTAATTTGAGGCTGTGAATAAGAGAGCTTAGTGGTGTAATATACAAAGTAAACAGCAGCGGACCAGGATCAGAGACTTGGGGAACACCGCTAAACAAAGGCGAAATGAATAATCAAATAAGGTGTAGTTGCATTATCTTCTCAAATTAGTTGAAGTTACGACAATAATAGGATTGAGAGAGGTAACTGAAATTGTATAGAAACACGTAAAAATGTGAATAACTGCACACACTATTAGAGGATATAAGAGGGATGGATATATCTGTGTTAGTGTCAAAATTCCACAGTGAAACCCTAAGTATATATGATGCCCTCTCTCTCTCTCTCTCTCTCTCTTATATATATATATATATATATATATATATATATATATATATATATATCAATTCCCGTATGTGTGTTTGAATCCAATGATAAAATCTGCAACAACAGAGCAGTCAGTATCACATATTATTGTATTTGCTTTAATGTTGTCATCAGCTAATTGACCTTCTTATTACATTTGAATCGGTTTGGATAAAGCATATTTAATTAATTGAGAAATCAGTTATTTTGGGTTTCGTTGGTAATAAGCTTCAGGTAAAACTGTCTCTATATCTGACTGTTTTTTGGAGACTTATCCGACTTCGAGTTACACAGATTGTACGGTGATTGTATCTGACGTTTATGTTATTGAAGACTCCTCCCCTTCAATCATGATACTGATGCTACAGGATTCCATAACAGTCGATGTGGATGTTACTCTTTATGTGAACGTCACACATAAGAGACTTGGAGAATATCAATAATGACAAAATGTCTAGCGATAGAATTACTGGTCACGGCAATGTCACGTAATCAACGACCTTCTGGAATTGTGCATCGTTGAAGCCATTGTCAAACTTCTGACCTTTTAAGAGTCATCAATGTTAGAACGTGTTTAAGTGCTGAGTATTCCTTTAAAAAGGACATATTCTTATATTAATCATGCTATGTATAAAAATGAGGTTCTCACTTCTTGTAGTAGATCAAAGAGATATTACTTACGGGGCATAGATTATTGTTATTTGATCTTTTGAGAAACATGCTTTTGTGTTGCATAATATCATGCCATCACGATATTATTTATTGCTAATATTGCTAAAAAGAATAAAAAAGAAACAAATCACCTTTTTTATTGCTCCGCTTAATCTAATTTTATAGCTGGTGATATTGTATTATGTAGTTCTGCATGAAGAGGACCTGAAGACAGAGACTGACCGAAATAACATAACAAATTATGACAAAACGAAATCAAATATTATTATGAATGGAATAATTGTTAGTAGAAGACACGAGATACAAGCTATAGCACCTCAAATATGAGAACATTATTATATGTGTAACCTTTAATCCAAGTCGTCAGTATGTAGGTATACGGATGATAATGATGATGATTGATGTTTTACGGCCACATTGTGCACAAGGTAGGCTAAATGGGCCGAGCGACCTCCAAAGGTAATGAGACGAAGTGAAAGACGAAACAACCTTCAGATATGCCGACGCCGGGATTCGAACACGGGTGATAGTGATCTGTGGTTCAACACGCTACCGCTAGACAACGGAGGGGCCCCATGTAAGGTATACAGAGGAGGTAACTGTTAATTATCGAATTGACATGTTATGGATATTGATTATTTCCATTGTTTATTCTGTACTTTTAGATCGCCTCTCTGATTGGTATGGCATATCAGGCACAACACTGACCTGGGTACGCTCATTCTAATTAAATAGGTTTCAATCAATACAAATAATACAATGTTTTTCAAAGGCAGTGCCTTTGTTTTTCCGGTGTTCCTGACAAACAATAAACTTAGGCTCATTTCTTCCCTACGAACATCCTTAATCATAGCATCACACCATCAGAGACTATACATAGTCTTGGTGTTACATTTGATCACAGTGATTTTAATTTCAGAAAACATGTTTCTCTGACATGTCTTCTCTTCACTTCACTGGCTCCCGGTTCAATCTCGCATGATTTTCAAACTCGACACTACTGACTATCAAACTTTTTCTTTTGGAGACCTCCATATCTATTTTCCATGTTTTCTCTGGTATCCAATCCCAGAGAGATCCGTTCTTCTTGTTTTCACTTGTTATCTGTTCCCAGGATTAAAACTCAAACTGGGACTCGTGGTGTTTCAGTTGCTGTCCCTACCTTTTCGAATTCACTCCATGAACATGTGAAGTCATCAAATAGTATAGTTTCCTTCCATCACCATTTGAAAACTCACCTTTCAGACTTGCTTATCCTCCCTAAGTATCCACTTCATCTAATCATTTGTTGATTATTATTATTATTTTCTTCCAGAGCATCTGAACTCATTCAAACAATACACTCGTACTTTGAGCTAGTTGTTACTGTTTTGACTTCGGGTAGTTCCTTGAAACATTCTAGCGGCATAACATCTTATAATTAGACATGCTACACCAAATATATAAAGGTACACATATATATATATATATATATATATATATATATATATATATATATATATATATATATATATATATATATAATGCTCTCTATGAGTAATAAAGAACAAAAAGGTTTAAGGTATTAAGATACCTCTCAAACGCTTTATTCTGGCTTGGATGACAATAGACAGTGTAAATAAAATATTACCTTCTTTATACACGTGTCATTAGACACATGTCATCTTGGGATTCCCTAATCTATCTAACTACACTTCTGAGGTTTAAGATGATTCTCCATAAGGAAATGTTGATATAGTTCGCCTATTACACAAGCTATAGAATGGTATTTATTAAGAATAGAATATAAAACATGAGTGCACCTGGTTTATGATATCCAGTAAATAATGCCAAATGTAATTTTCATATGTCCATTCATACATCTAGTCCAGCAGGAGTGGCACCAAGGGTGGTTTTAGGGTATATACAACGGTTTATTGATATTTTGGTAACATCAGTATGTCTGAGGACAGAACCATGCGGGTGACACTTTGTCACCTCTGTGGTAAAAATGTTATGGCCAAAATTCATAATGGCTGCCTTTCCGATACAAATTTCCCCACAACTTCACTCTTAGATCACATAAAGGCCAATTTTTGTGACAAAATATATGTATACGTGGCCTGGGAAACTATTGAGATGAATAACGACACTGATGGTGTATTAGTTTATATAACTATAACCCCAAAAAGGTGTTTTGCACACCAAAATAGCATATCTGTAAATAACTTATTTCATACTTCGATCCACAAGAAAGACATGCATGTATATGACTGACCATTATGATACATGTACATATATATGAAAGTAAAGTACATTTAGTGGTGGAATTTGACAGTTTGAGGAAAATGAGGATAATATACTCAATATGTACATTCATGTCAGCTAAAGTGAGTTCAGCATTGTATGATATGCAGAGGCTTTGTGTCCATTCTGTGAATTAAAGGCAGCTGAACAATCCACAGGAACACATTCCAAAATGTATCTGTATATGTATGGCCACATATCTATCAAGCTAAATCACAGTGGACTATCATCATGCACTGTACAATCTCTAATCGTTATTCAGATCAACTTTATCTTTATATCCACTACCTTCGCAGTCATAATCAATATATTCAGAGTTATTGTGTTCTTACAATGGTGCTCACCGTGGCAAGCCCAGAAGATGGAGCATGACAAACGAACGGCATAACAACCACAACGAGCTGTTGAACATTCTGATGCACATCCACACTTTATTAGCTGTAACACGTCCGAGGGTGCAGGTAGTATATCACCAGGAAGTGGTACGGAGTCAAATGATTGCGATACTTCATCCAATGACCATCCAAAATGGCGAAGATTGAGATGAGGTGGATCTTGCTGGAGAGCTGAGCGCCAAATTGCTACTTGGGAATGAGCCCGATGGCAGCAGATGCTTTGAACCAAAGAAATTCGTCATATGAACAAGTTACACCAAACCTATCTAACTGACTTATCAGATTATTTGGTCTTAGTATAAGTCCCAGTGCAACGAGTTGTTGCCTGGTATATTATACTGTATGTAACAATATTGCCAATGAGTGCAGCAGACATTGGCGCATGCAATGAGGTGGAAACTAATTTCAAGGGATGATAGGGGAATTGGACTCCAACTTTCTTTGGTCTCATCAAGATTTCATCGAGTCTGGTAATACCTTTCATCATTCTTGAGTTCTCTACATTCGTGAATAATTTGCTTAGCCACAATTTCCACTGATGCACTAACATTGTCCTCATCATCGTCAACCAATCGGAGCACACTTGATGCCTTACTGTGGAAAACCAGTAAATTGGCAACTCGACTACCCGACAGAACCAGTAAATCGTTGCCAAACTGTTGGGTCAACTTTGTTGTCAGTAGTCTACGTGATAGGGCCCTCCCTTTGTGTGAAAAATACAAATTATGGACATCTACTGAATTCCAAATGTGGGATGGGTCGCATGCAGTGACGTTAACTACCATTTGAAATGATGGGTCAGGAACACCTGATTCATAGGAAGGACATGGTGATGTGTTAACTGCTGCAGACATGGAACGAGAGGCAAGAATAATGTGTAACATTCTTTATGGTTTATGACATCAGCGGTATGCAATTCTAGTGTCAAGATTTCTGAAACAGTATAAGTTGTCTTATTTGTGAAGAAATACCAGCCGTTACCATGTCGTATATTATAATACTAGATTGTGTTTTAATAGTATATATATATATATATTTAATGCCACATATCGTCTTATATTAAAGAGTAATACAGCAAAGATAATCTAGCTCGTAATTTCTTATTAGTCTATAGCCCATGTCGCATCAGTTAGTGGCCCATCCATTTGTTACATCTCATTTAGACTACTGTAATTCCCAATTATGTGGCACATCTTGTTATGCCATAACTCGCTTTCAATGCTCACAGTGACCAATATTACAAATTACATTAATATCATCCCGGTTCTTCAAGAAACTACATTAGCTGCGACTGACACAGTTTACTAATTTCAATATTTAGCACCACCTCCAATGATATATATATATATATATATATATATATATATATATATATATATATATATATATATATATATATATATATATATAAATATCGTAATCTTGGCTCAAGTCATATGGCGGTATGAGTTTATCGCAGTTTTCCTAAAGATTAAACATTGAGTATAAAAGTTCTTATCTTCTCATTTGACTTCACCTGTAAAAATTTCTTATTGTTTTGCTTTTGTTGCATCTTAATGGGTTTTCACTCTATATCATAATTTAGTGGCTTCTACATCTAAGGACACTGCTGAATATACGTTGTTTTTGTTATTGTTGTTATTATTATTATTATTATTATTCGTAGTAGTAGTAGTAGTAGTAGTAGTAGTAGTAGTAGTAGTAGTAGTAGTAGTAGTAGTAGTAGTAGTAGTAGTAGTAGTAGTATTCTAGATCTTTTATCTTTTAAATATCTTATGTTTTTTACAGACATATTATTTGGGTATAAAAATATTACATATTATTTGTACAGGGCCTTTGAATGGCTCCTGCTAGTAAAGGCGCTTTATTAAATATACACTATTATTATTATTATTATTATTATTATTATTATTATTATTATTATTATTATTATTATTATTATTATTACTTCAGTAACTGTGTACTAAGCTGGCTATTCATTGTTTGACCTGTTATCGTTAGAGGCCTTTAATCAGAATTTAGTATGTTTGGAATGTCGAAGTGAACTCATCAATAATCTAAATTAGATCAGATACATTAACTATCGGGTACGTTTCGAGTGATGAGCTTAACCTAGGACACGAAGAACATATGGTGGTATGTTAATTGTATGGTATACTACATCCATGACTTACGTCATACTGAAGTGTTTATCTGGTTAGTTTAAGATTCCTTCACGTTATTTGACATTGAGTCTGCTGTTTGTTAAGATCTTGATAACATGTTGGCAATGACATCATACAACTATTTTACCCTTCAATTTGATCTTATCTTCTAATTTTTGTAGCTTGACGACATATATGACCAAAAAAAACTTGACTTTCAGTACCATTGTTATGAAAAACGAAATTATAAATTTTAGTTAAACTGAAGCATAATAATTCATTACTTATTTATACCGATCTGTTTGACAAATATTTAAATATTAATCAAGTTATTGCTTTATTTTTTAATCTTATATTATCATTAATTATTTGTAATATAACGTTACTGTTTATATACTTTCACATATAAATCTCTAACTCTGCTTTTATGCCAATACGCAATTGATACTGCGCTTCTGTTGACTCGAACACGTTACCGTTTAATTAACAGTATTACGCATTGCCAATGAACACGGTTATACACGATCTTGATCACTTGAAGATAACACGTTGGCTTATATACTAGAAAGTGCATATGACCATAATAGACAGAGGACTTAGCAACAGATATATAAATCAAACTACCAATTAAGTATTTTACCTTTCTATAGACCGTTGCTATTAAAGTTGCTATTAACAGATATTTCTCACCGATATCTCAACACATTTATTCACCATTACAAGTCTCTGTCTCACTTCCTGACACAAGGTATTACCAATCAGTGACCAATTAGCTACGTTTAGCTGTTAGTTTTGACAGAACGCTTATTATGTCAAGATGTTCTTCGTGTTAAATGGAATCAATCGATATTAATTAGCTTCTCAGCTGATTCAGTTCGTTGGTTTATAAAGAATTTCGATCTTCTCCAATGTCTTCGTACGATAATATAATTAAAGTCTTGTTGGAATTATAATGTATTTTACTGTAACGATCCTTAAAACAATATTAGGCTAATAAATCCTATTCATGTAAAAAACAAATATAGGTGATACAATTTCTTCAAAGTAGTTATGACCAATTACAGCTGATGAGATGTAAACAAAAAAAGGGGACTTTGATTTTCTCTGGTCAGAGATTTGTGTGTGAATCGATATATACATTAAAATAATATAGAAAATAACTAATTCTATAATAATAAATAATATTTTAAAACAATTATTCTAATATTGCATCATTTATCAGAGATTTACTTTAATTAACTGTTTATTGGTTCGCTTCATTTATTCTTCATGTAAATTAGCCAGGTAAGTACAGATTAGGTAAAAAAAGGATAATTTCCATATTGATAACACTAGCAATACCTATTCCACGTTCTTAGATTCTTAGAAATCAATCTTCGCAGATATTGACAAATTGATTGAAGTGATTGCTCGATATATGTATATCATCCTCCATCATATATATTATATATGGTATACGATCATCATCAAGTAATTAGGTTACTATTACACATTGAGATACTATTGTTGTCGGTTTCCTTGCTCCCGAGAGGATAATTTATGCTGATGGTTAAAAGGTTAAAGCTATGTTGCATCATTGAAGTGTGATGTCTTTGAAAATGGATCATCCTACATTTCAAATCAAATACGCGAACAGGATATAGACTTTGATGTCATATACAATATGACGTTCAAGGGCAGCTATATTGTGGTTGAAACATAAGCCACAAGTAATGTCTCTTCGTCAAAACTAGGTCATGGTCTTTACTTGGTTTATATTAGAAATGTAATGTCTGTTGATCATTCAACTATCCCTTTATAATTAATTCAAGATTCCATTAGCAGTTTATTAATCTATCAATAGCATAATATCAGAATATTATGTTTACCATTTAGCCATACTGAACACTCACATGATCTAGGAAGATTTGCCGTTGAATAAAAGCTATATTTATACAACCATACCCCGTCCCACGGCATTTATTAATTCAAAAAGTCGTAACTTAACCCGGTTTTTGACATAATGCCTTTAAAATGACTTTCCGTGTAAATATTTTATTATAAATACATTTCTTTATGTTTTTATTGCATTTTAAATTGTTTTTAACTTCATTTACCTGTTATTCTTAATTTATCTAATTCATGTCCTTTTCTTATGACGTAGGTGACGTGGCTGACGAACACTTAATGATGTTCGCTGCACTGAAATTTACTCTAGAAAAGGCGAATTTGACATAGGCCGAAATCATATATATATTGTCCTTCTCTATCACCATTACCAGATACAAATTATCTAGAGTATGACGACACGCTGTGAAACTCGGATAGATACAATGTTACAATAAATAGTACAAGTAAAATGTTGCATTATTCTCTTAGGTCTCATTAACCGTTTATGGAGGATTCTCTAAATCTCTGAAACTGGCCTTCAGAGACTAATAGTAATTCTGTAAAATGAGAATGTTAACGAAGTTCACATTTCGTAAGCTGTGCCCGGTTTGTAGATTTAAAACTAGTTGCCTATGAAGCAACATGACCTTTATTCTACGTTCAATAAGAAGAGAATTCGGCTAAATATAATGGCTTTCATATAAATATATTCCATTTTAGAATTCAGAAAGAATACACTTTAGTTTTAGTTAACCGATAGGTGCAGTCAAGGTCAGTCCATCTCACACGTGATGTAGCATTAATGGATAGGTTAATGCTGAATTATGTTTAGCATGAGCATTGGTAATACCTAGGACATATGGCTGAGAGGCGTCTACCTGAAGAAAGATCTTACAAACTTCCCAAAAGGTTTGTTTTCGATAAACTGCGAATAGATATTACCGACAAGGGAACTAGCGAAACATAATTCATTTTATATGACATTATCAGTGCTAGATTATAATACTAAATACAAATAAACAAACGGCTCATATATGAACAATGTGCATTCATGTTTCTAAACAAGTATGTGTATATCGTCGTAAGAATAAAGACTGTTTACTTTATTACTTCTTTAGTTAGTTTTCTGGCCTGTCTGTCTGTCTTTTTGTCTATATGTGTGTATGTCTGTCTGTCTATCTGTCTAGCCGTCTGTATGTATGTTTGTCTCTCATGATCATCTTTTTGCCATTAGCTATATATTATATATGTATATATGTACGAATATCAAGGTATATGCTTGTGTCTTGATTGCTTGAGCATTTGCTCGTTTCGGTGTGTGTTTGCTTGAGGACTTGTTTCGGTGTTTGTTTGGGTCTTTTTTAGATACTTGTTCGATTCGGTGTTTGTTAATATGGGAATTTGTTTGTTTGTTTGTTTGTTTGTTTGTTTGTTTGTTTCGGTGTTTATTTATACAGGTGATTCTCTATTTAGGCGTCTCCGTGTTTCAATATTACATTATTTATGAGTGCTTCTGGGTGTTAACTTCACCGTTTCGGGAAGTCGGAGGCTCAATGGGTTCAATAAAGCTGTGGATATTAATATGGAAGCAGACACACAATACACACCAATTATATGTGGGATTGTTCAAGCACTGACTGATAGTAAAAAAAATCAGATGTTATTTGAATCATCAGGTGATTGGATTATTAATCATCATATTAGATAAGGGGTCCGGTATATTATCAATTTACTAGATTATTGTGCAAATATATTCAAATAATCAGAAAAAGATAATGCATTATCGAAATAATTAAAGAAAGATATATTCAATTGCTGAAATGATAGTTGATAAAATCGTAATGTTGGATTATTATATCATTAGGCAGGCAATGTAAGATAGATTGCAGTTTACTGAACTATAGACATCCAACTGCATTATAGTATAATATGCATTCTCTCTCTCTCTCTCTCTCTCTCTCTCTCTCTCTCTCTCTCTCTCTGTGTGTGTGTGTGTGTGTGTGTGTGTGTGTGTGTGTGTGTGTGTGTGTGTGTGTGTGTGTGTGTGTGTGTGTGTGTGTGTGTCTCACACCCTCTCTCTCTCTCTCTCTCTCTCTCTTCCTCCATCTTTCTCAAACAAACAATCAAATATATAAAACAAAGAAAATAGAAACCAACAAACAAAGGTATATAGACAACCAGCTAAGTAGACAACTATAAAACTAGTCAAACATGCAAACAGACAAACACAAATACCAACACACAAACACTCCAAAAATACAAAACAAACAGTTGAAATACTGAAATACAGAAACACCGAAGTACAATATAAACAGCATATGAAACAACCAACCTGACTATTAAACACACACACACACACACACACACACACATACACACACACATATATATATATATATATATATATATAGAGAGAGAGAGAGAGAGAGAGAGAGAGAGAGACAAACAAACAGACTGACAAACAGAAAGACGTATAGAAAAACAAACTATGTAACTAATTGAATAACAAACTAACTAAGGAATAAATACAACCAATCGTATTCTCACGACAATATACACACACGTATATGGAAGTATAAATGTCCAATAGGTATGAATGAGTGTTTGAGTGTGTGAGCTCGCACGCCTACGTACGCCCTTGTGCTTATGTCTATGTCGTATTTTATTCTAGCAGAAAAATGAAAATGCATTGGCCAGTAAGATGTGTATGTTTTATTTGTTTTTATTTTTTATTTTCACTTATTTTATTTGTATAATTATAATGAATTATAGTAGAGATCAGTTGCTTTCCTTACGACCCTATGGTGGTAATACAATTAGTTTAGCGATGCGCCCACGTAGTGGAAAACAGATTGGGTCTGATGCCAGTAATTTTATCACTGTGCCAATAACACCATATAATGGCACAGCTGTACAACATGTAAGTATTGGTCTTATTAACTGTCAGTCGATCTGTAATAAATCTGATGAACTATCTGATGTTGTTAAGGATATGGATCTTGATGCTCTTGTGATAACAGAGACTAGGCTGACTGGTAATGTTTCAGATCAGATTTGTTTTGGTGATGTGACTCCAGCTGGATATTCATTCCATCATGCAGCTCGGATTCACAAAAAAAGGTGGGGGAGTCGGCATTCTTCTCCGTGATTCTTTGAAGTGTGAAATCCATTTGCGTTTTCAGGCTAAGTCTTTTGAAAATTACCAACTGACTTTTATATCTGGGGGAATAAGTGTTCGTGTAGCTATTATCTACCGATTACACCCCACTAAGAAAAATGGCCTGAAAGCAGCAGATTTCTTCAAGGAATTTTCGGGATTTGTTGACTCTCTTGCTACCAACAGTGGTCATCTATTTATCTTATGTGATTTTAATATACATTAGGATTGCCAGAGGAATGCAGTTACCAAACAACTGGCTGACATTCTTAGATCAGCCAATCTCAGGCTGCATGTCCAAGAAAGAACACACAAACATGGTCACATCTTAAATCTCCCGTGATTGAAATTTGAGCCAATTTTATACAAATTGGCTTCCTTTTTTTCCC
>JAODUP010001593.1:0-17500 GCA_025642065.1 Paralvinella palmiformis
AGAAGGTGAGACACACACACAATTATATTTAGTTAAACATCTTTTTAGATATTTGTATTAATCTTCAGTTAATTTGTGTATTGGGGGGGGGGGGGGTTATGTGCAAACTACCCGAAAAGTATATTTTTACCTTGTAGAGTACTCTAAATATAGCTGTGTGTTTACTTTATCTGTGGAATATACCTTTAGTGAAAACATTTGATTGTTTGACATCTTTTTATATATTTTGGAATCTATCAAACTGACCAAGATGGCAAATAATACCACTGGATTGTCATACCTTGGTATAAACATTGTGTGCATGTGTTCTACATATATACATATTTCTATTTCAGAATACAGCTTTGCTTAGTGTACCAGCCTAGGAAATAACAAATACAGTATATGAATGATATTATAGACCAGTTAGATCTCAGAGACTGTCCCAATACAGGTAATGTTTATGTGAACTGAGCACATACAGGATCCAGTCAAATTCAATCTCAGGTTGTCCAATAACACAGCAATTTCAAACATAAGTCATATTTAAAAAGCCATCTTTGATTTTTGTAATAACCTCACTGAATGTTTTAATTGATTTTATTATTTCAGAATAATTTATTGACAAAATTCCCTGCAGTAGATTAATTCTAAATGTGATATATGCACACAGACACATGATGTGTGTGTGTGTTAAATAAATAATTGTAATAAAGTCTGTGTCATTTTATTAACTGTCTTAATAACACACCAGAACAATTACTGTGATTTTCAGTGCTAGTGATCCTATTAATATTTTGTATCAAAGAAGTCAGTTTTGGCTAAGTAATATTTCTGGTTTTCATCCAGATTGATTAATTTGAAGAAAATATATTCCATACCAATGTAGATTATTAATATTATGATAATATATATACAGTATTGCTCAGCTATAACACATAGATTTGGGTTCCAGAAACTGTTGACCATATTATAGGTGGACTGTGAATCGAGGCTGATCAGCTGCAGTCATCTGCATGATCACTGTTGGGATGAATGATAGAATATTTTATTGAGCCAAGTTGACAAAAGCTCTTCTGAGTAAATTATATTTATATTTCACTATTATATATTTTAGGAGCCAACATCAGTTTTGGAGCCAGTTATTTCTTACATATTGATGAAAAGATACACCAAGAACTCAGATAAGACAGTAATAGCAACAGTCCATCAACCATTGGGTGAGATTTTTCACAAGTTTGATAACATTCTGCTTCTGGTCAAAGGACAGGTAATACGGCTTATTTTATATGTATTATGACAAAACCTTCTTGTGAAATGCTGTCATCCATTAACAAATGTCCTCAGAAACTCGACAGAGTTTGCAATAGAAGTGCATTTGCATTTGATCTTGTCTAAAATGGCTTTGTTGTTGAAATATGAAGAAATTAAACCTATTTTGGTTTTCTTGGAAATGGAGTTTTCTCTCATCCAGATGTCTTATGTGTGACTATTGCTGAGGCTAATAACACAACAATATTATGGTCTTTGATAAGTAAATAAATAATTTCTTTCTTAGATACCATAAATAATGTAGACTAGCTACATGTAAATGAAGTACAGGTTATAGTATAAAAAAGGTTAACGTTAATTAACCAGTCAGCCAAAAACCCATATCATTGTGTACTAATGGATTTAAACATGTACACTATGTAGTTATTAATACATCATAAGATGTCATTTGTATAATGATGACACAAAGATGATCATTGAATCCCAAAAAAGAGTTTCTCCTCTTCTTTGAAGAATTTAGACCATTATATTAATATATTTGTACATGCCAGCTCTGTACTATTATCTTAAGAATATTCATGATCTAAAAGTATTATTGACACATGAAGTACCTGTTACTGCATCTATGCCTTTGTCTCATACATCTCAAGTATACTAATGCAACTCCCTGTTGTATGGCATAGCTAATGTTATACCATCAATCAGCTTCAGTGAATTCAGAATGACATTGGTCACATAATGAAAAATACAAGAAAACATTATCATATCACACTAATTCTATATACTCAGAATAGATGACTGTGTTTAATGTTCAGTTACAGAACTGCTGTCAGATTCCATTTTCAACATGTCAGTTTGTTCTGCAAATGACATATGTTGCAGGCCTGCCACTGATCCCCATTTTCCCTACCTTTTCACCTCCTCCCTATTTTTGCTACTTTTTTGGTATTATCCCTGTTTTTCAACTAGTTATTTTCAAGTTTTCCAAATTGGTTGAGTTGGCTGGAGAGTGTTCCCTTGATTCTTCCCGAAAATGACTCCTTGCTACTCATTGACCATAACACATCATGGAGTCAATTTTGGGTGAGTATTTCTTTTCATTTCATTATCAATCATTGTGATTCCCAATGAAGATAAAACTGAGGGATTTTGCTCCTTTTCATTCAGCATGAAAATATGTAGCATATGTAAACTAGATACCTCAGTGTATAAGGGAACCTTTTTCTTGGACAAATTGAGGAAATGGTACACTATGCTCGGATATCTTTGTTTGCATGTTCACACAAGTTTAAATTGTTTTTATTTCAGCTCCTGTGTACCAGTGTATCCACTTATATGTAGTCTACTAGTTACTAAATAGATTATATGAATATTTATATGAACTAAACTGTTTAAATAGCTATGCCTCATGGAAATACCAAGTTCCAAGAAAGGTGGTTGTCGGAGATTCTCAAGGAAACATCTTGGCTACATGGTGTGAACCAGATCTGACAGATCCTTACAAAGCACTGTGTTTGGTGTACAACAAAATATTCTCCTGCAGTAATTCTGGTAACACCCAAATTATCGCACATGCAAAGGGAGCTAAACATATATTGTTCTTCAAAAGAATAAGAAAGGACAGAAGGTATTAGGAGTTGTGCAAAGTTCAAAATCATGTGCCAGCAGTTCAACGTCTACCTCTAAAACTACCAATACACTTGTGGCATTCCGAGATGAAAGCCTCACAGAGAAAATTTGCAAACCTGAGATTTTGTGTATGATTAAAATGTGTGTAGAAGATTGGTCATTTGCTTCCAGTGATGGTATCAGTGATATCTTTAGAACAATGTTTCCTGGTCAAATATCTTAAGATTTTTCCCAAGCAGAACAAAGGCTACATACCTTATATTTGATGGGTAGATCCATATTTCAAAAAGAAGTTAGTCAAGGACATTAATGAAAGTGGAACTTATATCACAATCCAGTATGATGAGACCACAACACAACAGGTGAAGAAGCAAATGGATGTAATTGTACGATACTGGTCACACTTCCAAAGGGAGATTGTAGTGCATTTCCTGTCATCTTCATTTTTCAACCATGCCACAGCTGTTGATGTTGCCCGTGCATTACTTGATAACCTGAACCAGCCAGACTACAAGATTGATCTTGGAAAACTCTTGAATCTGTCGTCTGATGGACGAAATGTCAACAAGGCCGTGTGGAAGATCATTGATGAGCGTTTGAAGGCAGAGGATCTTCATAGTCTCCTTCCTTTTATCCCCTGCAGCCTTCTTATTGCTCATAATACCTTTTGTTATGTGCTTAAAGAATATGGAAATGAAGTGGACCAACTCTGCCTAGACTTGTTCTATTTTTTCAACTTCAAGCAGTCACCCTCTAAGGGGGGGGGGGTGTTTCATAGAAGTCCTTGTATAGATTCAACTGGAGGAAAAGTATTTCATTCAGCATGTTCAGTCTCAGTGGCCAACTCTTGGTCCTGCCACAGAAAGAGTCATAAAACATTATGCTGTAGTCTGTGACTACTTCTTGAAACACCTATTGTCAAAGAAGCATCAGAAGAATGATAATTACCACAGTATATGTGCCTGCTTGAAAGACAAGAACACAATCACCAAACTTAAATTTGTAGCATCACTGGCCAATATTTTTGTATCTTCCCTACAGTTATTCCAGACCGAGGGCCCTGTTATTCATATACTCCACGATTAAAGTTGTTCTCTGGTTAGGAATATATCTAAAGGTAGATATGCTCAACAAAAAGATTAAAGAGGTTGATTATAAGAAGGGGATAACCAACTTCCCAATTCTGAGGTAAAACGTGGCGCTGCTTCAGAAAAGATGCCCCCGGGGCTAGAGATCAAGACGATGAGAGAATGTTATGTCACCATCTCCAGGTATCTGATCAGCCACTTGCCTATTGATGATGATATCCTGAAGCATCTAGAGATTTTACATCCAGTGATGCAACAGCAACAATGGAACAATAAGATGACTGAAGAAACTCATTGCAGCTGTTCCTCATATTCTAAACAAAATAAAGGTGGATTCTGCATTGGAAGAGTGGATAGTATATACACACGAGAACTGGTACTTGAAGGAGCGGGTCACAGACAAGACTACCTACCACAGAGTGGACCACTACTAGGGAAATGTCTTCCAGCTAAAGAACACTTCAGAAAGCTAATCTACATAACATTCCAGTGACTCAACAGGTGCAGGCTTATTGTCGGAGTGCATCTGCCAAATACAAGAAGAGGAAAGATGAAGAACAGAGACAACAACTGGAGGGGGAAAGAGATAAGGCAAGAGTAGAGAAAGAGAGGGAAAATGCTGCTGAAGCTATGGAAAAACTGAATTAAGACAAGAAGAGCATGTTATTAAACGAAAAAGAAATCAGAGAGAAGCAGAAGAATTGGCAGAACTTTTGAAAATAGGTGAAAACCTATTTGCAGAGGATAATAGTCATCTCACAAAATCTATCATTAATAAGAATTTAGTAGCTCAGTAATGCTTGAAAAGTGGATTTGTGTCAATGATAAGAAGAGGAGGTTAATCAACTATAAGAAGCTGAATAAAAAAGTCACAGATTAGAAGCTTCAGAGAATTGTTTATTAGAGTTGATGTAGTTGTTATGTTATGTAAATTAGTGAATCTCTGTTTTGTTCAAGTCATGTCAGCATTACGCGTGATTTTTATGCTATTATTTATGTCATACTCTCAATATTTAGAATATGTCATTTTTCATAATTTGTTCCATTTAATTTTGATGACATTGTGATTGTGATACTGCAACAATATTATCTAACTAATATTAAGTATTATCAGTTTTAGTATTACAAGTATTATTTTTGATTGTATTATAAATATGTTTTTCAATAAATATATTACAGGAGATGACAGGCACCCTATGAGCCAACTGTTCCAATTGAAGAAAGATAACTGAACATCACTCAATTTAGATCAATGGTGGTAAGACATACATTATCAATTATATATCAGCTAATCAAACAAAACAGAGTTACAAATGAACAATAACAAGCACTGAATTTATTAAAAGACTGTAATGTTGTGCATGTCCTGAACCCCCACCAAACAAACATAGTGCTGCAAACATTGCATTTAATAGCCTTCAAAATCCCTACCTTTTCTGTGAACTATCCCCATTTTCCATTGGATATATCCCTCTTTTTGCCTTTGGGTAAGTGGCAGGCCTGGTATGGAAAACTAGGCTATATGGACTAGTGTCCACTGTATTCTTATAAATAAAGCTTTTCTGAGATAGTCCCTGTGATATGATCAAAGAAATATTTTAATATAATAGATATATTTCTTAAAAGATGGGTTGCTTATGCTTATAGCATTAAAACATAATTAAATGGCTTTAAAGGCCTCGGACACTTGATTTTTAAAATTCTAGCATTAAATTAGTTGTGTCAAAATAATAATTTACACACTGTTGTGACTCTTCAAAGCAATAGTTACAGTGAAATCATAATCATTCACGGTACATAATTTATTATCAAACTGACTTGACTAAGTGTGAACTCCATGAAATTATTTGTAAATGTTTATTTAGGTCTAAACCATATATAATATTGACAAGGGTATATTAGCTGTCTCAATAAAATGTGTGTAATATCATTGATATGATACAGCTATGTAACAAATATTGTAATAAAAACAGAATTTAGTCATTTCATATATACAAGGTATGCATTATGTAGTGTCACAACATCAGAATAAGTAAACACTTGAAATGTGAAAGTACTGAATATATTATATATGATCTCAACTGTAAAATATTTACAGTTCTTTTATCACACTAAAGAACTTCATGATATCCCTCATATACACCATCTTCTTCAGGATATGTGTTTCTTATTAATTGTACAACACATGATGGTATAGGAATTATGTTTTTTCGACCAAGTTTTCCATAAATCCAGTAAGGGAACTGCGTGTAAGCAGCTAGTCTGTATGATCTGTAAATAATCAAACACGAATAAACTCTTTTTCCAGTGATGTGAATTTTGTATTGGTTATTTAAAATCCAGAATAGATCTACAAATACAACAATATCTAAACTACATATATATGTTTAGGATATGGTTTCAAAATTGAAGAAAACTTAAGACACCATCACTGATAATACTAAAATCCCATAATAATTTACCTGTTTGGTACAGGGTCTTATAAAGGGCCTTGCGCCAAAGCGTCATGAATCATCAACAGCGTGATGTGTATTATATCTTGATCCAGACATATGACTGAAAATCTCTGGGTATTTGTAATACAAACACCAATACACTCCAGACTGTTTAACCTTTCTGTAATCCGTGATAATTCACAGCAACATTGACATTCTATAGCCGTAGGCGTCGGCATTGAAATACATTGCTTACAGGAACACCATTCTGAAACATCAGCTCCAACTCGCTGTTGATTGATATCCGTATTTATGACCTCTGCTTCAGTGTCACTCTCTGTACTTCCAGTAATGGATGAATCAGAATCAACAGGTTCAAAATCATAAGGCTGAATAGTTGAGGCCATGACCAGATAATTATGACAATACACGCAGTAATCCAACACACGAATCCAGTATGTTTACATGTTGGAACCCTACCGGAAGTCGGTATGCTAAGCACTGGTGATGTATCGCTTGCTGATTGGCTGACAAATCTTGGAGCCGGAGATTAATGACATCAAATAATACTCATAAATCTGGTGGATTTTTACCATAAATGTATGCTTTCTTGTTGCTAAATGCCAAAAAAATGCCAGTAGTAATTGGTAGAGAAACCCATACATTTTAAAACAGGCAATATAAATTGGCCATAGCCAAACCTGAGCAAAGTACTCCTTTAAAGCTGACGCAGAAGACTAAAAAAACGAAACAGTCATGAACCTGAAGTAGATACATCAATTGTGGAAAATCAATCCGTTTCCAGGAAAGTATATCATGCACAAAACTTTGCACATTTCTAAGTGTAGTGTATCTACATGTACTGAATATTTGACATGTAAACTGTGTAAAACCTCTTCCCATTTAAGTAAAAGTTGAATTAAAATGCTGATAAATGCTGTTTAAATGTTTATTATACCTGTATGTCATCAATGTACATGGATTATGTTTCTATTAATATTTCACCAGGAATAAAATAGGGCAGTGTTTTGGATTTAATGTGTCTACTAACTACTATCTTTCTACATTTCCATGCTAACAGTATTTTTTCATTCTTGCTAGATTGGTGAGTAACATAGATGCAAGAGCAGGCATTTCCAGCCAAGTGTTAGCAATGCGGAAGGAAAGAGTAGCTACTGATCCCCAAAATAACAGCTAATGCAGTGTAATGATTGATGAGATGTCAATTAGAAAACAGCTTGACTGGGACCCTAAACGTCAACAGATGGTTGGATTTGTGGATCTCGGAGCTGGATCCCTTGATAATGATGTGGCAGAGGCAACAGAGGTCATTGTTATTATGGCTGTGGGACTTCAAGGTCATTGGAAGATACCAGTGGGGTACTTCTTGATCAATGGTATTTCTGCTAGTTCAAATCCAACTTGTACTGTCAGTCATCAGTTCTTTACATGCTGTTAAAGTAAATGTATTGGCTCTTGTCATGGATGGTCATACCATAAACCAAAAAATGGTAAACTTACTTGGTTGTAAAATAATGTCAGATACTATTAATAGCAGTATCCCACATCCTTCAGATAGTTCACAGAATGTGTATATATTCTTTGAAAAATATAATGGGGGCATTGCATGCCTTACCAAAGATTAACACCTCTGATGGGACAGCAAGGTGGACTGATATTGTCCGTCTGCAGGAACTTCAGGCATCAGAAGGCTTACATGCAGGCAACAAACTTACAATCAGACATGTTAAATTTCAACAAAATAAATGTCAAATTAGCAGCGCAAACTATGAGTGCCTCTGTTGCTTCTGCATTAAAATATGCTTTTCAGCTTGGTTGTGAGGGGTTCGACAGTTGCCTGGGTACTGTTAATTTTGTTTCAATTATTGATCGTTTGTTCGATATTTTCAACAGCAGGACACTATTGGCAAATGGGTACAAAAGTGCATTAAGACGGGAGAATTATTGGGGTGTTGATTGTTGAACCAGCCAAGGGAGTGTTGCTTAGCACGACAGACATGCCTGGGGAATGGGTTTGTGATGGTAAGCGCAAAATATGTATACTTGTTTTTTTAAAGTCTTCTAGGTCTTGGGAAGGTGTTGTTGTTAACATATAAATTATCACAAGACCACCTTGAATTGTTCTTTTCTGCTGTACGTCAGTTTGGGGTTTGGAATAATAATCCTTCTACCATACAATTTAGCAATGCCTTTAGATCAATATTGAGCCATGCCGGGGTATCTATAACATATTCTATTAAATCTAATTGTTTATCTCAGGACAAAACTTCACTGTTAAATGTGGCCAATACAGACTAAGTAAAGATATTTCTTACATTTGAGACAGCACTATGTGATCATACTTATAGTTCTATAAATATTGGCCTTACTACCTTTGTTGAGGGCATTATTGAATATATTGCGGGGTGGGTAGTATAGAAGGTAACCAAATGTGTTTCATGTAAAGATTGTTCTTTGGCACTGGTGAGATCTGCCCGAGTCTACCAATGCATTGTTAATCATAAAAAATAATGTTGGGTTAGTTGTACCATCAGTTAGTGTAATGAAAATAGTTAAACATTGTGAAGTTATCATGCGTTCCTCTGTGAACATTAAAAAGGTTGTATCTGGGGAATGGGAAAGACTGCTGGTCTCTAGGATGTTATTAGATATTCCGTGTGATTTGTTTCCCCGGAGTTGAATCAACATTTTATGGAAACTTCTAAGGGTATAAATATACATTGTTTTATATTAGTAAAGATTATTTGTTCGGAATTTATTAAGCTTCGTTGTTTTTACACAATAAAACTAACTAATTTATACCTTGCAGGCGATAGTATCAGACACAAACTTAATAAAACAGTCTTGTTTAAGCATCAATAAAGCAGTTATTGGTGGTACTCCAATGTTCAAAGTTGTGCATTGTGACTCCCAAATCCCTCATATAAGTTAATAATATAATTGGTTATAATATTTTGACAATTCCTATTGGAAAGTCAACTTGTAAGTTGTTATTTCTTCAAATATATTATATTATTAATGTGCATCAATGGGTGTGCTAATAAACCTAATTGGTGTGTTATTAAGTTATGGTGTTCCCCGAATTGTCTGATAGATATGCATGAATATAAGTTATAACATGTACACATTATCATATAATATGCTGCACTGTATATTTTTGGTGTGCATCAATGGGTATGCTAATAAAAAATCTCGAGTAATTCACAGGTTTAGTTATATATGTGTATGTGCACTCATCTGATAGCCTTAAATTAATGGGTCGATTTGTTGCTGTCTATTCCGATATATACAATTTCTATGAACATATCTCCTGATAAAAATTCTACTACGCAAAACTAAGGCGGCAGTCCTATCTTGTGTATACATTTCTACGGATAGGATAACATTTATTTAACGTCGGATTATATAATAACAATAAACATTAGTCAAAAGAGACTATTAACCGACATGATATGACATAATGAGTACATACATGTGAAAATGACGTTTCATTTACATATTTGCATGTACACCAATGGCTAATATACAATGAATCATGTATACCAAGTGTACGAACAATAAAACAACATATTAAACACATAAAATACAAGCTCCACATGAACATTCAGGGCCGTTCCAATTGAAAGTGAGATATTTAAAATGTTTACAAGTGGCTGTACATTTAATATTAATTGGTAGCGAATTCCATATATTTGTCCCATTATACATAAATGAATTTAGTCCATATTTAATGGTTCTAACGTTTGGTTGGACAGCTCTGACAGACCTGTCCCTTAGATTGCTTTCCTTAGTTGTAATATTCCCATGAAGAAGGGTGGGTCCTATCTTAATCACGATTTTGTAGGCTTCTGTAGCAATGGTTCGTATTCTCTCTACAAATAATAAGCGTTTACCTAACCTACTCAACAGATATAAAATCATTATACACAAATCTGAGTCCCCGTTCCTGAATCTGTTCTATTTTCCTGGTATATACAAGTCCAAAATTATGCCATACAACAGGGCAATAATTAAAATTTGATAAAATAAATGCGTTTAAAATGTTCATATTGTTTTCTTGTGGAAGTACTTTTCGTAGCCTAGACGTAGTTCAACTGTTTGGCGGCTCTTCTGCATATAAATGTGATGTGTTCATTGAAGCTTAATTTATTATCTATGTTTACACCTAGTAGCTTTACATTATCACTGAGAGGGATATTGGCATTTCCGACATTAAAGGAGAAGTTTGTCATGTCATCAGTCGATACATTGCCTAAGACAATTGATTGGAACTTCGATTAATGCACATATCTGTAGCATGTTCAATATTTGTCTTGACTTAATTTAGATTATCAACTTGGCATGATATGCAATTGTCATCTGCATAATTGTAAAGGGTGCAGGAATCTAACTGTGCAAGGCTGTACATAAGATCGTTGATAAGAATGTTAAATAAAAGTGGTCCTAGGATGGATCACTGTGGAATTCCTTTTAAAATCTTAGGCCAATCACGTTTGGATATACCAGGTTTTGTGGATATACCAAGTGAATAAGAACATGAACCTAAGAAAAGCCATTATTTCTCAAGTTGGCTTACATAATCCAGTATATACAATTTTCTATTAACATTTCTCCCGATAAAACAATGAAAAAATATGACAGGCAAGAGCAAGGATGAAGGGGTACAATTCCAAGCCAAGGCGTCAGTCCTATCTATGTATCTTCAGAGTATGCAGTCCTAACGTAGTGATTTAGAATTTTTCAAATCGCACCATAAATAATAACGTTATCCACAAAAGAACTTATTACTCAACAACATTGTTCATTGTTGTGTTTTTTCCCTTGCCGAAGCCAGAGCTGTTTGGTCATGTCTGCCAATTCAAACGCTACTGACTGCTCGGTCTAATTTTATATTATATTTAGGTCAATGGTTGAGCACCTATAGCGCACAAATAAATAACACATGCTCCCATCGGAAGTTACGGTTTGCCACACGTACATTAAACCCTAGTAATTCATCAAAAACGGGTACAGCGACAATTTCGTACAAAACAGCATATCAATGGATATGCGATATGAATGGTGCGAAGTAGCAATTATACGAAGTTTGATGAGGATGAATTACCTTTTATTATTGATCAAAATGCACGAAACGACCTGATAGTGATAGAGGGATTGATCTGTCAAAATGTCATTGTAATATTAAATACAAATAAACAATATGAAAGTTTACACGCCCGACGGCCATTCAGTCTAAAAACCTCACACACCCTTATCCATTTGAACACGCCGTGGGCGTGTGCCAATTTGAAGCCCTGCAAGTTTATGGCGGGAAGTATGACCGGCTCTTGATGTAATCATAGTAATGGCACAGGAATATTTCTCGGATGGTTCAGCTATTAGATAAGTTACACCAGTGAAACTGGTGTATTTTGCGTATTATGTAATATGAATTTAATTTATATTAATATAAATTGATTATATTTTGTGTTTCTTGTATATTATTTTTAACTGCTCATTTGATATCCTATATTCTCACCCACTCCACTTTTTTAACATAAAGAACTTGGTTTTTTGCTTGTGTATGTTTTATTTTTAATTTTCACTTATTTTATTTCTATAATTATAATAAATTATACTAGAGATCAGTTGCTTGCCATACAACCCTATGGTGGTAATACCATTGGTTTAGCGATGCACCCACGTAGTGGAAAACATCCAAAGCATATGATATTGGGCTAATTGGCCATTGCCATTGGGTCTGATGCAAGTATTAAGTAATTTGATCGCTTTGCCAATAACAGCATATAATCATGGCCCAGCTGTACAAAACGGTCAAGTATAGACTGGGCTCCTGTAAACTGTTTTCGTAGGCGTATAATATTTCATCATTTGTGCATTGGGAACACAATATTAAGCCCTCTCTAGGTAAATAATCTAAAAGAGCCATATTGTGTAATGAATTTCTATGTGACAAATCTGTATTGAAGTCCCCACCTATTATATTGTGTGATATATCAACATATTTGATATGCATCAAGCGGATTTCAGATAATACATCAAGATACATGTATCAAGATTGTTATAATCTCGTTCCGTGTCACATGGCATATAAATATTGAGCAGTAATATCTTAGACCGGCATGGTAATTCCATAATGAGAGCACACCTGTTGCTACTAACAACTAATGGAGTAAATATACACTAAACAATATGTGTAATAGCGATTTTAATGTATAAAAGACAAAATTGACATATTATAAACAGTTCATTATGAATTTAAATCATTATTTGTAATACCCTGCTTAACAGCATAAAATCGCCTAACATGGACTTCACTAGGCCAGAATTCAGGAATGATCTAACTTCTGCATCATTATAAATAATATATTTTATGCAATCAGCAGTGGTGTCCTTTTCAACTCTGTACACAAATATATCATTACTTGGTATAAAGGCTTCACGGAAGGGATCATCATAATCAGTTTGTGTGCCGGTAACAGTTTTTGGTCGTCGGCGTTCATTGGGTTGAGTATTCTGGTAGCGATAACCCTAGCTATAGCCTCTTGGTCTACTGGATGCATAGATGTGATTGACACGTTGTAGATGTACCATGATTAAGACGGCTAGGTACCGCCAGTTTACACAGAATTCTATCGTCTCGAAAGGGGGTGGGCCTGGATCTATGCTGTTTAGGCTTGGAATCACCCATATGGTGTAAATAATTCTGGTAGTATATATTGTGAACTAATCGTCTCATTCTGTATGCTAGATGATGCCTGTTTACCACTTCCAGAATTACTCCTAGCTATTGCTGAGTAGGATGCAAAGTTATTAACTTTATCCTCAATTTGAATTGACAATGCCTCTGTTATTTTCATCCTTTCCTCAAGTTTCTTAATCATTTCACACATACTAAGAGAGTTTGTCACGGCTGCGATACACTTCGGGAATCTGCTGAGGCTAACTACATCCACAGGAAACCGTGGCATTTGTTCTTGTTCCCCTAATTTACTGATGCCACTAATTATATCATTTATAACTGCTTCACTTTCAGGTGTAACAGATCCACCTCTCCTGGTTTTATATTTTGGCAGAATCGTTTTATCACCAGTATCATAAAAAAGGCTCTTAGCCTTAACTAATTCATCTATACTGAAATATTCCAGACAACTTTTCCACACTAATTCCATTGGGGAGTTATTGAGATCACAAACAATGAATGTCAATACAGAATTGATGACTACCTCTGTGAAAAAAGTATCCTGAATTACTTCTGATGATTGTACCTTATCAGCTAACCTTTTTATATACTCATTTAAGGCTATTCCATGTCCTTGTTGGTCAAACGCTCCAGGATATTTATCCATCTGTCTATGCACGTATTCATAACACAATTATATCCCAACTTGCCTGCCTTTGGCAACAACATAATAATTCTTGTCACCTATAGTTCAGTCCGAATCTTTTGGCTGCACCTGTATATTAATGTAAATGTTCTGCATCATAACGTTCCTTAATGAGGGTTTCGTGATTTTCACCCATACTGGATGATATGATAGTGTACTATTTAGATCTAATCCAGGTGATAATAGAATAATCACCAGTAAACTGTGTATTTTACATAATACTATGGTTCAGAAACTGTTCCACATACTCTCTCAGCAGTCTATTATAGTCAATAATTATTGCAGATAATAATATGGTTTAGACTTACCTGAGTTAATATGATACGACACAATATTCCAACGTAATCTTCACATTGCTGTTTTGTTTACATTTTGGCAAATAACAATTGTACTTAGACGAAAAAATACAGTTGAGCTTTTGACAGAACTGGGATGGTCCAAACTTCAGGACTCTACTACACAAGATGGTAAATGGCCAAACTCTAGTCTATCTTATAAATCTTCTTCCACCCAGACAATACCAAAGCGGCAGATACCCTACAAGGTGAGAACATCCCCTCATCCCAATCAGAGCAAATACTACAATTCGTTCATCCCTACAGCAGTAAGAAAATGGTATCCTAGACAATATAATCAAGGTAACCATAACCCTGAACTTCTTTAAATGTACTCTGAAGAAATTAATGTTAAAAGGACTGCTGGAAGATATAACAATAGATTCAATGGAAAATCTTCTGTAAATCATACACGTATTAGACTTGGATTGAGCGCACTGAAACATCAGCTATAGACTCGTGGAATAGCGCTAGTCACAAATGATGTGACTTGCCAACATGAATATCATAGATCCTGACATCCGAGTAGTGAGTTGGACAAACAACACAGCAAAATCGGTAAAAATGGCTTCAGGTTACGTTAATCCGTTGATGACATTATCTGAAGACATCACAGATGCTAGTTTTGTGTATGCCCAGCTAGAAAAACCCAGCATAGACCAACTATGAAGACGTCTAGCATGTCGTGGGCTAAAAAGATCTGGCAACAAATTGGCCTTGTTGGAAAAGTCAGTATATTAAATGTTTACAATTTGAATAGCTGAGACAAAATGCCTAATCGATGGAGCGAATCCAGTGTCAATGAGTGATTGATCTAGTTACAGCAGATAATATTTGTTGAATAGCCTGAAATTTAGTATGAAGGGTTCAAATCAGACGCTACAAGTGTCCTGTATTCTAATTTACTCATGTGGCATTTTATTTAGCTCACTCGCCCGCTAGCTCACTGTTCGTTTTTACTGAAAGATTTAGCCACTTTAGTGGGCTCCACTCGTGCTGTACTAGCCACTGGTGGTAATTTCAACATATTTTCAGTGCTACGTGCAGAGCTAACTTCTTGATTAATGTTTATTTAATTATTTATCTTAAAATAATATATCGGTATTTCTTATTTTCGTTAATTTAAGGTAGCTATGAAAATGTAAAATTTTCTGGCATTTTGTTTTATCAAGATAGGCAACATAGCCATAGTGGATGCGCCCTTCTGTATCTACAAAATCAATGTGATTCAGATTACATTCACAAGTGACCATACAATTTATATTTTGTATTGCAGATGCCAAAATGTAATGTCTGCCAAAAAAGGGCATGTGATTGATCCTGCTGTCGACTAAGGGAAATGGTATGAGATGAAGGAGTTAGCAAAACGTCAGAAACTGACAGCAGATGCATCTACCAGTTCCCTCCCTCTTCCTGCACCAAACTCTGGATGGAAGACCTTACCTGCATCATAGATCCCAAAGATGTTTAATGAGGGACACACCTATCATCACTTGGTGGAATCTTTACATGGACCCACTGTTGATGAGTCGGGTGATGATAACTCAGCCCCTCACCTTGATTCTCACACCTCAAAGCTATTGCACAGGGGTAAAGAGTTTTTTGAAAGTGGACATAATTTGCACATTATTAAGTCAAGGCAAAAGTCTGCTAGTATGAATAAAATGGCATAATGTGCACATTGTTTGGAGCATAAAGAGTGGGAAAATGTAAATGCAAGTCATCGGCCTTGGGCAGATATAGTCATGTTGGAGGCTTAGTTGTTGCAGTGAATGACTATATGTTGAACTTTGGACATAATAAAATATTATAAAGCCTGCACCTCTAGGCCTTGTTGGCAAGAAAATGAGTAAAACCCCCAAAAATAACAGAGGTTATATACCAATAAAAAAACAGCAGTGAATGCTCTTATTCAATATGACTGCAGACCTCTGTTAATGCAATGATATTAATAAAGCATCCTTAGATGACTTCATCATTGACTACCAGAGAATAAACCCAAATTCAGAATGTATTTGGCAGTTGCTTTTGGCCATCGAATATGAAGATTTTGAACTGTCTGAAGATCACTGAAATTGGATCAAATATCAGGTGGGGCAATTGTTGGATAACATCACACCTGCAGAATCTGGACCAGTCTTGATCACTAGTAGTCAGGGTAATACCACATCGCACAGGGAGAGGTGGGTTAGAGTGACTGCATCGACTACCAAAATCCTGTTTGCATGTGCAAGTCAAGAAGGATTTACCAACTTAGTGAACCAGCAGTTGCGGGGAAAGCCAGTGCAAACTGTTGCATTGTTGTATGGCTGTGATATTTATATCATGGCCCAGGAGGCTTTTCACTCAGTGATAGAGAAGGAAATCGCAGGATTTCAGGTAGCCGAGACTGGGATGTGGATAAACAGGCAGTATCCAGGAATTGGTGCTTCTCCAGACGGCTTACTTTTTTACCCTGTGTCAAACACAAAGGGAGTCCTTGAAATTAAATGCCCCATGTCAATCAAAAATATTGACCCAAAGAAAGTTGATAAATTCCTGACTGGAAAGAAATTAGCATCATTTTGTTTGAAACGAGACAGAAGTAACATACAAAAACTCAAAACCAATCATCCATACTATTTCCAAATGCAGATACAAATGTCAATGTGTGAGATGCAGTGGGGCTATTTTGTTGTTTAGACTCCCTTTGGTTTACACCATGAAAAGGTGACATACAATGGCACACCGATTAACCAAATAATCCCTAAACTACTGGAATTTCACCAGAGGTACTTGTGTCCAGAATATTATATCATGAGACTGCCAAGACGACTATCTCTGCTGAACGTATGATTGGTGCAGTGTTCTATATGTGATTATTATATTGTATAATATATCATGTATGCATAAAATGTCTTGTGTGGAATTAAAACCTATATTACTTCATGTTTTCTCACTGTTATTCAACCATGTACACAAATATACATATCACAAAGCTATATATGGAGTGTGAATAGATGACTTCGTAATGTTTTAATTTAAAGTAGCTAATCTAGTGCAAATTATACATATAAAATATATGTATAATTTGCACTGTATTTGACATTCCTGATCAGTCCCAGCTGCCATTAAATATATAGATATCTAATTTAATTACTGTATATACTCGTGTATAGGCTGCACCTAGGCTACACAGAATTGGGAATGACTGTAATGAGCAATATTGCAAATTTCTTGGAATTCACATAGACGAAAACTTGACCTGAAAATACCACATCAATCAAGTATGTAAGGAGGTTTCCAGGGCATTGTTTTCTATAAAGCAAGTGAAGCGTGCGTTGTCCACTGATTGTCTCAAAACATTATTTTTT
>JAODUP010001593.1:20000-40919 GCA_025642065.1 Paralvinella palmiformis
ATTTTTAACAGAATTACGATGATCAATTTCATGCAGAGACATTAACTTCTTCCAGAGACCAACAATTGACCAACATGTTGATGCAGTTAGTGGGGAGATTGCCCTCAGAACAGATTTTGATGCCATCTTAAAAGTCTTTCATAAATGTCCATACTGTTTAGTAACCAGTGAACAGCACCCTGTTTTATTTTATGTAACTTTTCCTGTGATTTAAATAAGCTCATCCAATCAACCCTAACATATAGAACTAGAAAATGCCAACTGAATTATCATCAGCGATACAAGGATGGCATTTTGATTGTAATAATTAACTGGAAGTACATTATAATCTGACTTACAGATTAAGAAAATTGTGTGTTTTAAACATGGATTAAACATTAAAAAAAAAGTTTAAAACATGCGGCTACAAATAAATCTTGGAAAACATTGAAATTATTCTAACTGTTAAAAACAGGGATTTTGCAAATTTTAGTAAGTATAGGGAATTTTATTTTATCTTGAAATAGTCAGGGAAGTTGCAACTCGATGACACTCTTCATACATACACTTTCACAAAATTAGGTTGTTGCTGTCTGACTGATGATCTCTGTGTAATAATTCTTTTGATTAAGCCAACCACTCAACAATGTATTTATTCTACACATAACATAAAGTGTTGGAAGTATGTCTAGTTGAGACTGGATGTACCTTTAAATGGATCCTCCATTCTCAGTCTCTTTTAGACTCTGATCTTCATCTTTGAGCTGTATAATTATTTTATGTATTATTTACTTTTGATCACGAACCTTAACCTTTTTAGGTAAAACATAAACTTTGTTTACAGTTCAGAAATATCAGGAATAAAATTTGACATCATAATTTAAGTGTTTCATTCTTGCCACAGTTATTTGTAACGAAAGGAGTTGAAAATCTGATTTTGGTTTATGTCAATGAATTTCGTTATTTACATCATTTGACAGGCAATGTAGTCACTGTTTGTGGGCTATAACTGAAGCATCAAGATGTCATGACTAGAAAAGATGGTTATTCAGGGCATTTGCAGCTTTGGCCCTAGTAACAAAGATAAACAGATGATTACATTCTTTACACCACTGACACTTATTCTTGGACCAAATGGCACAGGAAAAATGGTAAGTATTCATAAATACTGTATGCTATTATGTTTGTTTTTACCAATTCTAAGTACTATCTAATTCTCTATTTTTGGTCCATCCCAATAATCAGCCTATATGTATTTGGGGCAAGTCTCTTGTAGTTTCAGATTATTTGTAAACATAGATACATGCCAGGAACTTCCACTGTTTTGATCTATAGGGATTTTTCTGAAATAATAAATTATAATTGTCCTAACTCCGCTTATGATAAATTCACATAAATCTATAAAACTATATTTAACTAAACATTTCCTTTGCTTAAAACACGGTTCAATAAGAAATACATGAAACATGATCCATGGGTCTCAACCGGAGTATTGGCATCTGGCAAAACATAAGGCAAAGTTATTTAAAAAGAAACTTAGTAAACCAACCGACGAAAACATTAAATGCTTTAAAAATTACTTGAATTTATTCAATAAAGCCAAGTAAAACCACCTCTGAAAATGTCCCCAAGACATACAAAAAAGTTAATGACTATTTGAAAACACCTCAAATAAACAGCATATTTTTGGAAACTATAGAACCAGATCAAGTCCTTGAAATCAAAAACAAAGTAAAACCTAAGCTTAGTACAGGTGATGATGAAATATCCTCCAAACTACCCCAGGAATCTATTGAATACATTAAATATCCATTGACACACATTATAAATAGATCAATAATTACCGGCATTGTTCCCAATCAACTGAAAATAGCTAAGGTAATTCCAATACACAAATCAGCCGATCCCACTGAATTAAAAAACTATAGACCCATCAGTCTTCTCCCAACTTTTCGAAAATATTTGAAACGATAGTGTATAACAAGGTAATGAGCTTCCTCAATAGTAATAATATTCTTTACAAACACCAGTATGGTTTTTGTGAGAAACACTCAACAATTCACCCAATTATACATTTATTAAATCAATGTGCATTAGTTAATAATTCAACTCCTAAGCAAGTTACCTCATCTATTTTTTGCAACCTCTCAAAAGCATTTGATGTTATAAAGACAGACATGTTATTAAATAAATTAAATTGCTACGGTATTAGGGGAGTCGCCAACAAATGGTTTGCCAGTTATCTTGTGAATAGGAAACAATATGTTCAAATCGGTAAAACGAAGTCAGATATTGAATTCATGAACTGTGGGATACCACAAGGGTCTATCCTAGGTCCCTTGCTATACCTAATATATGTTAATGATATATCAAAATCCACAAATGCACATATATTATCTTTTGCATATCAACATCTTGGACATTTCAGTTGGTGGTACTCATTTAGAGCAAATTGGTTCTCAATTCCAAGAGAAAACCAACAAATGTCTTGGTGTCTTTCTGGATGAGACTCTTTCATGGAAATATCATTTGACTTACGTGAAAAATAAGATTTCTCTAGCCTTATATGGCATAAAACAAGTAAAGAAATTCCTATCAAAAGATAGTCTGAAAACTTTATACCTGGCTCTCATACAACCATATATCTCATATGGTATACTAATTTGGGGGACCGCCAATTCATCAATCCCTCAGAAAACTGTGTCTTTGCAGAAAAGAGCTATTCGTATTATTAATAATGCGGGTTATAACAATCATACGGATGCTTTATTCAAAACCTGTGAAATCTTAAAATTAAGTGCCCTGTATCAAGTATGTTTGTTCATGGATGACTTTATTAGCAAGAGACTTCCTATATCCTTCGATGGCCTATTCCATCTAAATTGTGAGGTACAGGAAAATCGCGTGACAAGGCAATCTAGTCATATGTATCTGGAACAACACTCCCAGAGAGTGTCTGTTCATGGTATTTTATCTGACATTCAGTTTTTGTTATCTGGTGTACCACAGGGTTCAGTTCTTGGTCCTCTGGTTTTCACAATGTATACCCGTCCTCTTGGGATCATTGCGCAGCGATATGGGGTTAAATATCACTTGTATGCTGATGACACACAGCTGTATATATCACTGGATCCTGACAATGAGTTAAATTTCTCCTCTTCCTTGAAGAATTTAGAACATTCTATTGCCGATATCTGGCTATGGATGACTCAAAATCTTCTAAAACTAAATGATAATAAAACAAATATTTTATATTTGGCATCACCACATTGTGTTAAATCCCTAAAGACACCAGCATTACAGATGGGTGCATCTTCGATTACCCCTAATGAGTCAGTAAAAATCTAGGGGGTATTTTTGACCAATATATTAACATGCATGAACATGTCACATCAGTATGCTGAGCTGCCTACTACCATCTTAAGAACATCCACTGTTTAAAAAGATTCTTGACACAAGAATCACTTGTAACTGTAGTTCATGCCTTTGTTAGTTCATGCCTTAATACCTGTATGATGAATCGTGATGATATCATACTCATCACATCAGTGGTACACAAAGTATTCTTGACACAAGAAGCACTCGTAACTGTAGTTCATGCCTTTGTTACATCTCGTATAGACTATTGTAACTCCCTGTTATATGGCATATCTGATTATAACATTAATCGCCTTCAGCGAATTCAGAATAGTGCAGCTCGCATTGTAACAAATACTAGAAAATATGATCATATCACCCCAATTCTTCAAAAACTACATTGGCTACCTGTTAGACAGCGTATCCATTTTAAGATTCTGTTAATAACTTATAAATCTATTAGTGATATGGCGCCAGAATACCTGTGTGAACTGGTTTCCATTAGAAAGTTGTCCCGAAAACTCAGGTCATCCAGTCAGATACTATTTCAGGTGCCAGTGTCTCGGCTCAAGTCATATGGTGATTGTGCGTTTAGTGTTGCAGCCCCCAATTTGTGGAATAAGTTGCCGGCAAATATTAGAAATGCGTTGCCACTTGGGGTATTATTATATTACATATTATTTGTACAGCGCCTTTGAATGGCTCCTGCTAGTAAGGGCGCTTTATTAAATATACATTATTATATATATATATATATATATATATATATATATATATATATATATATATATATATCACTGTAATTAAACACATTTGTTTATAAAAAAGTTCACCTCACTGGCTGCCATCAATCTATGATATATATATATATATATATATATATATATATATATATATATATATATATATATATATATATATATATATTAAGTATAAACACAGTACTAACATTTGAAAAAATGGTATAGTTATTTGTTTAACACCTTTTTTAGTCTATCCTTCCCCCTCCTGACTACTGAGAGGGCCTCATCATAGCTGAAGTCCCACCAGTGAGGGACCTCCTATTTGATTATTGCTATGGTCTTTAGTCTCTGACTGGACAGTCTGTTACGGAGATGGGTTTTCAATTTGTTCTATACTGAAGGTCCCTCTCTACATCTGCAGTGTGGACTGGAAACACCACTGACATCGATGCCAGGATCAACAGGTTTGGAAACACATCCCTGTGGTGGGTGTTCATGATGTTCCACAAAACTGCAAGTGACTCTGTAGGGTAGTGTTGGGACCTGACCAGAGTTTTCAGCATAGCCAATTCCTGGTGAGTCTCGGATGCTTCAATATATGGTTCATCCTCCTGTCTATACTCAACATGACAATTTCATTATTGCCAAGTTGGCCAGTATCTTCCTCTGACATACCATTCAGTCTACGTAGGCCAAGTACAGATAATGCCTGGAGGGTCTCAACAGCAGACTCTGGGTAACACTTCTCTATTTGCACAAGAATGTTGGCAAGGAAGTCCTTATATCCTTTCTGGAAACTAGAAATTATCTGGGGTGAATTACGAAGCTTTATTCCTTTGAATTTATTTGCACCAGTTATGAGTGTCTCAACCTGGTCCAGGTAAGGAGTGAATCATGTGTCCTCCTGCATGGTCTTGATCTGTGACACTAGGGCCCTGATTGTTGGGTACATAATTCACAGGTGGAGGTCTTTCGTTGGGAAATCCACTTCAAAAATTCTCTCCCATCATAGCGTGAAGCAGAGCGAATAGTTAACCTCAAAAATCAAAGTTAACCAGTCAAAGATATCTAGTTAGATATAGAATTTAATTGAAATATGTTTAGTTTTAACCTACACTAGTTTTGTTTCAATCCAAGTCGGAGCTTTTGACAGTGACAACTTGAATTTATCGGTGAATAGCTTAAATCACGTCAGTATGTTTCTTGTGATTACCACTTTACTAAGTTTCTTCCTCCCGGTTAGTAGATATTGTGGTTTGTCAGAATTTCAGCGACCAAACATTTGATCAGTTATAGTCATAGCTAACGGTGCATTTTACTCCAATCTCTATCTGAGAATATCTCTATACATTCCCATGTCTGTTTAATACCTCATATCTCAATATTCCGTTCTGTTTGTGTCTTACTCTTTGAAATAAAACCTTATTGATGCACCAGCTGTGATCATCCACTACGATTATGAGTAACGTTTCACTTGCTCAATTATGTGACAACAACTAATTTAACTTAGTTCACCGTATTTTATGATGTTTTGATCAAGATCTGATAAGAAATTGTCAGTTTATCTACAAAAGATATTATTAATTCATAAGTAATATGTAATAGACGACCCAGACATCTTAATGATAAGCTAAAACTGCTAAACTGTTACAAAACAAAACTCAAATTCACGAGTGATGTAACTGTATGTAAGTTTTTCACAATGGTATATGGAAATATTGTTACTCTTGAGAGAATAGAATTCCGAAATAAGTCTTATTTACATCCCTACGCAAAAATAATAAAAAAATTCTAGGATTAAAATCAGTGTCTAACCTATTTTCGATAGCTGTGTCATTTGCTAGGTACAGTGTACTATAAATTACGCACAAATGATGAATATTGGATCGTCATTGAAGCAATCTACATAGCACACATTATCTACATATTAAATAATTGTGCACAGTAACATCTTACCATCTATCTTTGTGACCTTCGGTTGCTTTTCTGCCCACATGTTGTCCACATTTCCCGACAATTCAGATGAAAACTTCTCTTGTGTTAAGCGTATTGACTGCCTTATATACTCACGTATTTAAGTGGAGGTCAATTTTTTACCCTGTAATTCTATCCTCAGGCATATGCTCACTGTATAAGTTGAGGTCAAGTATTGGCTTAAAATCCCTCAAAATCCGAATCATTGTCGCCATACGCGAAAAAGCTGACCCAGTCTTATCAAAATCATGGTGTCAGCAAGTGCTTCGTAAATATATCAATATCAATTTATTCACCGGGAGTGAAACACATGGATTTTGCTGAGACTGGTGAGCAAGGTCGCCATTCTGGATTCAGTCCCCTGAAGAAACATTCTGAGTTTGAATTCACGGCTCGAGATTCTCTGTGGCTATACCTTATTATGCACACTAAAACATTGACGTGCAAGAGAAGTTGGTGGTCACCCGTTCCGTGCCGCTTGGCCGGCCGGTTGTTGGAATCGCACGGGTGTCGTGGGGTTTGGTTGGGTGTGTACTGTATTCATGTTTTCGTGGTGTGGGTTGAATGTGTGAAGGCTTGTATCAAGGGATATGTGGGTCACCACCAGACATCACGCTGATTGTGCTGAATGGAGTATTCCCCTTTAAATACCGGTTTAGATGTGTGGGATAACTTTTTGTAATGGATTGTTCTTAATTCAGCCAAGTCATCAGTGATTGGACTAGGTGACCATGTGGGTCTACCAGACAACAACGCTGATAGTGCTGAGTTGACAATTTCCTATTTATATCTTGATTTATTTTTGTAGATTTAGAAGAGTTGGGATTGGAAGTTTTTTTGTACAATTTCGAGTAGAGTTTGTAGAGTGAGTAGAATTTATAGGAATAAAGTAGATTCCAGACTACATGAGTTCAAAGTTTTGAAAGAGAGACTGCTTAGCTAAGGCCGAGGTCTGGATCTCAGTACTTTTCATTACAACTACAGTAATAAACAAACTTGTCGCACCAAACATGCCTGATTGTAACTGGCAAGCGTTATTAATTAATTGTTTCACAGCAAGTGGCGAGCAAGGTTTCACAATACATCTGGAGGTACTGGTAGATAACAGCACATGACTATCAAGTATTATTACATAAAGACCGGTGTGTTTGTGAGATTCAAAGGCAGCAATGTGACGATTTTGTTCGACTCTGGCTCTTATTGGGTTGAATCATATAGTGTTGTGTGTCAAGGATGGCCGAAAACATCTTTGCCTCAGCTGGTAGGAAATATGACGCGCGCGTCTAAGTCCAGGTGCTTCTATGAACTCACTTTTACCTACCACAAAAATCCTTTGACGGCAAACCTTCTTTGATGTGCCAATTAAAATGAATGTTTAAGTCCTGTTAGATCACGAACAACCAAAACACATATAAAATATTGCTGGTGTCGCTCCACTTATGTAGAAGTGCCATATTTACAATAATTATTTGACATCAGTGTCGCGCTATATAAACAAATATGCGATATTTTATTTTAAAATGCGAAAATATCAAAAAATTATGTTCTAGCTCAAACGTTGTATAATACAACAAAATAATACTACTAGATAAGATAAAAACTGAACATTACATCGCTACGACCTTCATTTATGCCTTAATGGGCCAAAAATAGGGTTGAAAAGGGTACTTTTATTTGGTGAAGTTTGTTTTTGAAGATGTCATTATACAGAACTGTAACCGTTTTCCCATCTGGCATTTCCAGACAATAATAGAATGCCTTAAGTACATAACTACAGCAGATATGCCACCAGGTGCCACAAAAAATGCTGCCTTTATTCATGATCCTAGGTAAGTAGCGATGTTTAAATAAGACAGATCTGAAGTGAGTGTCGTTTAGCCTTAAAACAATGTTCTCTCTTACCAGTTATGATTCATAATTCTATCTCATAGTTTACTCCACAACTTGCTGCATTAGTGCTAATTGTTTTTTTTTTCAATTATTCAATTGTTTAACATACCCTTACAAAAAAGGAATTGGTACCTGATCTAAATCTTCAGAAAATGGCCTATCAACAAAACATTTGATTCATTTTGGTATTTTAAAATGTGTCTTGGCCAATGTATTAAATTTAATGAAGATGTGATTTCCAATATTATATAGAAATTGTTCTTCGTGTTCTTTTGATCTGTTCTGTTAATGAAACTGTGCATAATGTGCAACAGTGACCGACATATTTTAGATCATTTTATAGATCAGTTGATATTGTTTCTATTACTAAGCAATTTTTAAGACAGTAAACATTATTTCTTAAGGCTGACAAATAAGATTATTCAATTATGGTAAATTATATATATTTTCCAACATTATATTAATGGGACAGCGATGACCAATGTCAGAAGTTAGAGAGTTACTATTTGTTGACTGGTTTATTAGGTCATTCATGAGACACAAGTTAATGCACAGATCTGGTTAAAGTTCAGAAATATCTAAGGCCAGATTTATTTAGTTACAAGATCGATCACAGCAAACAGAAGCTTAGTACTAATTGAATTTTAGTTGTGTGTGTGTGTGTGTGTGTTTGTATGTGTGTATGTGTGTATGTGTGTGTGTGAGAGAGAGAGATTAAAAAAGTAAACTCATAATATTTTCAAATGATTAATTAATGACTAAAAGGAATTAATTGAATTAGATGTGGGATACATTGAGGATGGCAAATTGAAAAATGTTTTTGTTTATTAGAATTGCTAGTTGAATTTGAATTCACGGCTCGAGATTCTCTGTGGCTATACCTTATTATGCACACTAAAACATTGACGTGCAAGAGAAGTTGGTGGTCACCCGTTCCGTGCCGCTTGGCCGGCCGGTTGTTGGAATCGCACGGGTGTCGTGGGGTTTGGTTGGGTGTGTACTGTATTCATGTTTTCGTGGTGTGGGTTGAATGTGTGAAGGCTTGTATCAAGGGATATGTGGGTCACCACCAGACATCACGCTGATTGTGCTGAATGGAGTATTCCCCTTTAAATACCGGTTTAGATGTGTGGGATAACTTTTTGTAATGGATTGTTCTTAATTCAGCCAAGTCATCAGTGATTGGACTAGGTGACCATGTGGGTCTACCAGACAACAACGCTGATAGTGCTGAGTTGACAATTTCCTATTTATATCTTGATTTATTTTTGTAGATTTAGAAGAGTTGGGATTGGAAGTTTTTTTGTACAATTTCGAGTAGAGTTTGTAGAGTGAGTAGAATTTATAGGAATAAAGTAGATTCCAGACTACATGAGTTCAAAGTTTTGAAAGAGAGACTGCTTAGCTAAGGCCGAGGTCTGGATCTCAGTACTTTTCATTACAACTACAGTAATAAACAAACTTGTCGCACCAAACATGCCTGATTGTAACTGGCAAGCGTTATTAATTAATTGTTTCACAGCAAGTGGCGAGCAAGGTTTCACAATACATCTGGAGGTACTGGTAGATAACAGCACATGACTATCAAGTATTATTACATAAAGACCGGTGTGTTTGTGAGATTCAAAGGCAGCAATGTGACGATTTTGTTCGACTCTGGCTCTTATTGGGTTGAATCATATAGTGTTGTGTGTCAAGGATGGCCGAAAACATCTTTGCCTCAGCTGGTAGGAAATATGACGCGCGCGTCTAAGTCCAGGTGCTTCTATGAACTCACTTTTACCTACCACAAAAATCCTTTGACGGCAAACCTTCTTTGATGTGCCAATTAAAATGAATGTTTAAGTCCTGTTAGATCACGAACAACCAAAACACATATAAAATATTGCTGGTGTCGCTCCACTTATGTAGAAGTGCCATATTTACAATAATTATTTGACATCAGTGTCGCGCTATATAAACAAATATGCGATATTTTATTTTAAAATGCGAAAATATCAAAAAATTATGTTCTAGCTCAAACGTTGTATAATACAACAAAATAATACTACTAGATAAGATAAAAACTGAACATTACATCGCTACGACCTTCATTTATGCCTTAATGGGCCAAAAATAGGGTTGAAAAGGGTACTTTTATTTGGTGAAGTTTGTTTTTGAAGATGTCATTATACAGAACTGTAACCGTTTTCCCATCTGGCATTTCCAGACAATAATAGAATGCCTTAAGTACATAACTACAGCAGATATGCCACCAGGTGCCACAAAAAATGCTGCCTTTATTCATGATCCTAGGTAAGTAGCGATGTTTAAATAAGACAGATCTGAAGTGAGTGTCGTTTAGCCTTAAAACAATGTTCTCTCTTACCAGTTATGATTCATAATTCTATCTCATAGTTTACTCCACAACTTGCTGCATTAGTGCTAATTGTTTTTTTTTCAATTATTCAATTGTTTAACATACCCTTACAAAAAAGGAATTGGTACCTGATCTAAATCTTCAGAAAATGGCCTATCAACAAAACATTTGATTCATTTTGGTATTTTAAAATGTGTCTTGGCCAATGTATTAAATTTAATGAAGATGTGATTTCCAATATTATATAGAAATTGTTCTTCGTGTTCTTTTGATCTGTTCTGTTAATGAAACTGTGCATAATGTGCAACAGTGACCGACATATTTTAGATCATTTTATAGATCAGTTGATATTGTTTCTATTACTAAGCAATTTTTAAGACAGTAAACATTATTTCTTAAGGCTGACAAATAAGATTATTCAATTATGGTAAATTATATATATTTTCCAACATTATATTAATGGGACAGCGATGACCAATGTCAGAAGTTAGAGAGTTACTATTTGTTGACTGGTTTATTAGGTCATTCATGAGACACAAGTTAATGCACAGATCTGGTTAAAGTTCAGAAATATCTAAGGCCAGATTTATTTAGTTACAAGATCGATCACAGCAAACAGAAGCTTAGTACTAATTGAATTTTAGTTGTGTGTGTGTGTGTGTGTGTGTATGTGTGTATGTGTGTATGTGTGTGTGTGAGAGAGAGAGATTAAAAAAGTAAACTCATAATATTTTCAAATGATTAATTAATGACTAAAAGGAATTAATTGAATTAGATGTGGGATACATTGAGGATGGCAAATTGAAAAATGTTTTTGTTTATTAGAATTGCTAGTATATTAATGCTCTAGGTATTTATTATGCTGTAAGTTTTGGTGACATGTATCCTGCAGCCAGACATCGGATAATTGATATCGTAACTAATCATAACCAGTTACACTATTTGAAATATTTCTAATTGAAATTTCAGTCCTGAGTTAGGAATTAGTTTTAACTACACTTAACTACTCTCAATATAATTGTAATTCTAATTATATGATCAATGATGTTATTTTGTTGTTTTAACTTTTCTTTGATCTATGAGATGAAATTTTTGAGAATGCATCCCAATACAATATCACTAGAAAATTTTGATATGTCTGCTATCCTATAATATGTCAGTTCATCTAAATATAGGGATTCCAAGGATATAAATAAAGATTAGTCTACAGCCAACTCTAGATAAACGTGCTGGGAATTGTAATTAGAATTGCATTATAATTACAGGCAAATAGAATTCAAATTGTAATTAATGGTTATTTCAAACTTGTATGATAGTAATTGAATGATTTTTCAAACATTGTTATTTGTAATTGAGAACCTCTGTGTAATCACCCCACATCTGGTTACAGCATTTAATTACTTTAGATTGCTCTATGTATTGTAAACAGGTTAAAAATATCCAACTGAAGACATTAGAGGGCATCATAACTAGAAAGGATCCCGTCACTGGGCAGAACACCAGCATTAGATCAAATTGTGCAGGGATGGATAACGAGGTGAGCTGTCTGTTTTCAGCTAAACGTTTTCAGTAGTCAAAGATTTCCAGTAATAGCAATAGTACAATACTAAATTGAGGGGATGTATGAACACAGGCAGATTATAAGGTGCTATCTTAGAAAATGCCAACAATCTAGTCTTTTGTTTATATATATATATATATATATATATATATATATATATAGTACAATCTTGTATTTGGAGCCAGTCATCAATGGATGTTAGATATTCTGATCATTTTGATTGACTTGTTATAATTATTAGAATGTGTCTATTACTGCCACCTTTCAGAAATTTGCCATTATGATATTGCTGTCTTTGCCAACACTATTATAGTTCCTCTGTCACTGCAAGATTATTACACATCACTGCTTCCTTGGTGTGAAGAATTAGTCTTTTATTATCACAATTTCTGTTGTGTTCTCCTTATAGCTCAATGGACTGAAGCATTTTGTAGGGGAAAAAATAACACAATCTGTTAGTAATGGGACTCAATATTGGTATTTAAATGTCTTCTGACTCCATCAACTGAAGTCCTTTGATGGCACATCTTCCTTTATGTTGTAATAAATAGTGTGTCTTTTCATAGTGCAGATCAGGAATTGAAATTTAAAGGTTACATTTTAATAGTTGTACATCATAAGTGGGGCCCAGTTATATGTGTACCTCTTATTAGCAGTTTTATAAATATTATAGTAATAGTTTTTAATAAAAATGTAGTTTTAAGTTAGAACAAGTGTACTGGGTAATGTTTAGTAATAAGAATTTTACGATATAAAATTAGACCAAACTGTGCAAGATATGACTTCCAAATTTGAAGTGACTTTTGGTATTGTTAAAATTAAGACAACTTATTTTTGTTTGGGGGAGATTGAGCAGTAATGATCTGCCTAAGTGTAAGGATCCATTGTGGAATACAAGATTTAGGTGGAAAATAATCTGTCTCAATGGTAGTCATCAGGGTATCTACCTGTAAGGCTTCAGTGATCTGTACTTGAAGTTGAACATTACTGATGGGACTCAAAAATAAGAAATGGTCTACTCTGTATAGCACTTAATTATTAAGTGATTATCTATAGTGGGTTGCTTCTCATCAGACCAGAAAACAAAAAGCAGTCCAACATATATTATACTTATGGTTCTCGATATTAGATCACTCTAGGATCAATATTGGATGAGAAAGTGAGTAAAAGGGGCTTTGTTTATCCTTGATGCTAGTCACATTTAGGACATATTGCCACAGGTTGATTACTTAGATAACTGAGAGGACCGGATGAATTATCCAATTGATTTGTGCTTCCAGCTGTGCTATGTGAGTGCCCTCGTTGGATCTCTAATTATTGTATGTTGAAGGACTGACAGATATCAGGGTAGAGTTTTCAGATTTATAAAGAAACTGGCTGTATACCATAAAATAAAAAAAATAAAAAAACATGATTCTAAGAAGTGAAAAGCTTGTGGTTATCGCAAATCATACAATTAGTGTTTTGGATGTTGCTAATTTTGGTTCTTTTCAGCTCACATTTGAAATTAATTTGTCCATAAAATAGTCTGCTTATATATTCCTGGCATCAGTATCTCTAACTTTGTCATCGGTTGCCATATTGCTGGTGGGCAGTGGGTTACTCAGTTAATACAGTGATGAGAGTACTGTGCTACAAACTTTCATATCCTGTTTTTGTGCTATGTTTCCTTAGGCAATAATCCTTGAGTCATATGAGTTAAGTGTTTAAGTGTGACCATCTCCTGGATAAAGTGGACATCATGGGCAGTAGGGTTTTGGAGCCATAAAGGTAATTTCTGGTGTATTATGCAACTAATTGTCATTCATCATCAACATCAGCAAGAAATTGGAATATTGTGGATTATTTGGCAGCTCTGAATTTCCTGCTATGTACTGTTTTTGGGATACCAACGCATATTTTGATCATTGCACTGCAAACTTTCAGGTTGTTGGTACAAATCCGATTTATAGCTGTTTTTGTGGGATGTCTCTGGAGCATGTAGCATCAGTTTTATATTTATATATCAGGTACGATCAGTGACAAGGATGAACAAATCACTCACTGACTTAATCACTCACCAACTCCCTCACTCTGTAAGGATGAATTTACTAGATATCTCGTCTGTTTGATCTTCACACTGTCTTCGGGTAAGTCACAGGATTTCTGTTTGTCAAAGTCTAAGTTTGCACTATGTTTATCATTAAGTATATGCCGGTAATCTTCACAGTGTGAGTGTGGGGCATCTCCATGGCCTAACTGGTAGCGCGGTTTGCCACAGATCTATAGCACCTGGGTTCAAACCCCGGTGGGCTATGTCAGAAGCGTGTTTCATCTTTCACTTCGTCTCATTACATTTGGAGATCGCTCAACCCAATTTGGCCTACCTTGTACTGGTTAGTCACTTGTCTGAATTTATATTCATCCATGAGAGGAATAACTGTGCCCACCATACATGTGAATACAAATTTAGAATTGAGCCTTTATTGTTGTAAGAAACAGCTAAAAGGGATGCAAAATGACCTTTTATGTTGATGTCTGTGACTGATACTTTTTGACTCACTCACACCCTTGACATGGTTACCAGCAAGAAATAAAGCTTTTACTTACTTACTAGACTAATCACCATAGACCTCATATCCAGGATATAATTAAGCAATGCATTCTAAAGCTCAGATGACAGTGATTTTATGGGAGTGAAGAACGTTATTCCTGCTAATGTTGTACATGTGGCTGGCTTCCATGTGTCTGCTGAACAAGGCATTCAGAATGTCATATGTTTGATGATGGGATTTAACTTTGTGTTTGTCTAAAAGGGCAACAAAGGCATGGTGTAAATTGATTTCAATATATCTGCCACATATGTCCCAATGGATGTGAGCAAAAGAAGCAGTGTCAGCAGTAAATTGGAAGTGAATTATGAAAAAGTTTACATTACTCTGTAATATTCTTGCTGTAATCAGAGTCACATCTAGGTTTTTGAACATGGATATGTGAGCATCGAAAAAATGTAAGATAACTGCAGTGATGACAGATTTTACCAGATTTCCGTTTATTCCAGGGCTGAAAATTATCTGTGGCTGGCATTTTGTCCACAGTTCAATAATTAGTTCAGTTTGGGGGATAATTTGTTTTCAGATGGTGACTCTACTTGGTGTAGCCAAGCCAATTCTGGATTCAGTCATATTTTGTGATCAGGAGGATTTGAACTGGTAAGGCAAATAATCTATTAGCAGGAGTTACAATTTTATTATTATACTTTAAACCAATTTAATCAAATTTTGATTGAAATAAGAAACCTGCAACAAGCCAGTAGATTTTCTGCAAGGTTCTTAAATCTTTGATGTTGTTTTGGTTTTTAAATATCTGTGTGTGTGTGTCTCTCTCTTTCTCTCTCTCTCTCTCTCTCTCTCTCTCTGTGTGTGTGTGTGTGTCTTGGATGGATGGATGAACTGAAGCAAGCAACAAAGTTGTACAATTTGCCTTACAATGAACTCAAAGAATTAAGATTGTTAAAAACAGACAAAACCAGTGGTTGCACTGCAAAGCTCAGAACCAGGGTTTGAAACTCACTCATGCCTATGTTTGTGGGGTGTTTGTTTGGGCTGAACAAACCACCCAATCAGCCACATTCAAACAGACAAAGTTAAGCATGAGTAAGATAAGCATGATATTTTGTTAAATTCACTAGTGTTTGACATGAGTGAATCATTGTGAAACCTGACAAGATTCCATTAAGTATCATACAAAATAGTGTTTCTGGTCAAGTATTGTGTAAGGAAATACATATAACGATGTTTCTCCTGTAAGGTAGATTTATCTCGGTATGCATCATACCATCCTGGGCCCACCATTCAGACTGAGCATAAGTTTTTAGGATAATATTTGCCACCAACTTGTCAATATAAATCATGGTTCTTTGTTGGTGATTGTTTATATTAGGGTAAGCAGCTGATGTCGTACTGAATTGAAAATACTTGAGACTCTATCATTCTATGCACATGGATTATCTGTGGTAAAAATTATATTAATTATGGCAATGCTGTTTCTATTTATGCTTACACCACTCCACTATATGTATTCTCATTCCTTTCTCCAGTCCTTTATTTTAAAATCTTAGCTCTTTTCCGTACTATATCAGTGACAACTAAAAAACTTTTGTGGACCAAGAAATGCTCAGGACTTTACTCACTTTATTTTCTAATAAAATATTATATGCAAGAAATTCACCAAGTAATTTTTATTTCCATACAATCATAAAAAGTGTCTCAAACTTGAAGCTAGAGATAACTATCTATCACAACATTGATTGACAAACAGAAATAATGCTTATTTTGATTATTGGGCTGTCAGCATTCATGCTTGAATTCATGAAAATATATTTCTGTGTGTTATCTAGAACTACAGGTATTCATTTCTTAATTGTTTTAAGACTTTGAAGTGATTTAAGCTAGGCATAAATTATGCACCGCTAAATTCAAGTTGTCAAACTGAAAACAAGGGACATTCTCGAAAGCACCGACTTGGATTGAAACAAAACTAAGTGTAGGTTAAAACTAAACATATTTCAATTAAATTATATATCTAACTAGATATTTTTGGCTGGTTAACTTGATTTAATTTAGCGCCATTCACTCCATCTCACGCTATGTCATGTGCTTGATGGGAGAGAATATTCGAATTGTCACAGATCAAGACCCTGCAGGAGGACACAGGATTCACTCCTTACCTGGACCAGGTTGAGACACTCATAACTGGTGCAAATAAATTCAAAGGAATAAAGCTTCGTAATTCACCCCAGATAATTTCTAGTTTCCAGAAAGGATATAAGGACTTCCTTGCCAACATTCTTGTGCAAATAGAGAAGTGTTACCCAGAGTCTGCTGTTGAGACCCTCCAGGCATTATCTGTACTGGGCCTACGTAGACTGAATGGTATGTCAGAGGAAGATGCTGGCCAACTTGGCAATAATGAAATTGTCATGTTGAGTATAGACAGGAGGATGAACCATATATTGAAGCATCCGAGACTCACCAGGAATTGGCTATGCTGAAAACTCTGGTCAGGTCCCAACACTACCCTACAGAGTCACTTGCAGTTTTGTGGAACATCATGAACACCCACCACAGGGATGTGTTTCCAAACCTGTTGATCCTGGCATCGATGTCAGTGGTGTTTCCAGTCCACACTGCAGATGTAGAGAGGGACCTTCAGTATAGAACAAATTGAAAACCCATCTCCGTAACAGACTGTCCAGTCAGAGACTAAACGTGATAGCAATAATCAAATTGGAAGGTCCTTACTGGCTGGACTTCAGCTATGATGAGGCCCTCACAGAATTCAGAAAGGGAAGAATAGATTAAAAACTGTGTAATGTATCATTGTGAATGTATGCCAGTGGCTACAGTGATATATATATATATATATATATATATATATATATATATCAACATTGTACTAATAATTTCAGGTTCATTGAAGAAAGAGAGATTTTGATATTAATAAACTTATAAAAAATTATAAGCATTTGCATTGTAATATTGGTGGTAGACTACACACAGTGATGTGTAAATGCATGTGTAAATTTCAAACAAACAAGCACCAAATTACACAATCATTTTATATAGTGTGTATATATTAATAATTGTGTGTGTGACTTGCTGTGCATGTTGGATAATTTTAGTTATCAGATAATGTATTTATAAATAGATGTCTCCATGTAAAATGTGATGTCTCACTTTTTTCAAGAAGGGGAGACACATGTCCCCTAAATTTCAAATCCTAGCTCAAACACTGCAATTGTGTATCAAAAATCTTTCGTATGTTCGGTTTGTGTATTGATTCATAGATTGGTTATTTTTGGTGCAGTGCATTAGTGAAACCCATTCAATATGTTGTGTGTGAAATCAATGCGGTAATACATCAGGCGAGTTCCAGACCCCCGATTCGTAAATTGGATTCAGCATTCCTGAAATTTGTGTATCAACACAACCACCAGAAATATGCCCTTGTGCATTACACTACATTATCAAACTAAGAGCTTAGATAAAACAAGTAGCAAGCATATCTGTGAAAACAAGTCATTATACAGTGTAGGTATTGTAAACATTCATAAAAGAGATTGTAAGAGATGCGAGCAGGAAATATGCACTGTCACTACCAGCTATGCTCTGTGACATCTGCTCTTGCATTCCTGATGTGATGCTCTGTCTATATTTATTGTATCAATATCATTATCATCATGCACATACAATTAAATCTGCAATAAAATGACAATATTTATGAGGCCATGTGGTGATTTATGGTCATATGTTTTTTTCTGTAGTCAGTTTCCAAAATCTGCAACAAGCTATGTCTAGTCACTGAGACATCAAAACGCTTGGGTCAAAATGATGACATGGCTTGTGATGTGCTGCCATCTAGTATATTAAAATAAAACTATTCTCATGAAGGATATCTATAAAACATACATTAACTACATGTACATATACATTGTTGTTGCAGGTGTTGCTGATGCTGTATTAACAAGGATGTAGAAACAAAGTGTCCCGGATGCTGAGAGGCTGCTATCCTTTCTTATCGCCCATTTCATAGAACAGCACAGGGATTTGGTGGAAGCAATCTTCATACAGAGAACCACTGAGTGACATGAGACATGAGATGGTTGTGGGCTTAACTAGATAACCCATTGTAAGATGAATTCAAAATTTTGAATTACATCTTAGATGAGTGTATGCCTTGGCACCGGGAGAATTAAAATGTTTCTCTCTCAGGAACATCAAGAGGTAATGATACATTTACACTATGAATGGAAGTAGATTGTACATTGTGGCTAATATAAATAAAATATAACTAAAGGAAATTGTTATATCTGAATGAGTAAAATAATTATGTTTAGATATAGTAAATACACTTATACATAAACTATGTATCCTCATATATGTTTGTCCTTCAATAATTTGTGTAGTTTATTCAGTAATATATCTACCATTAAAATTTACAGACCAATGGCTACCATCAGAGGCATGACATATCAAACTCTGATCAAGCTGACTGTAAACTTTGAGAGTCAAGAACACAGGAGGAGCCTAGACAGTAAACTGGGACATGCTGAGAATGATGTTGAATGTTTTTTTTCAACTTGTTTCATCAGCACATTGGCGGAACCTTCACCTTCCAAAATTTTGAACTAGCTTTTCCAGGACTAGTTATGTAAGACATACAGATTGTACAAGTTCGAGTCTTTGTTTGAGACATTTGGTTATTTAACAAAAGGTTAACTACTGGATGATAAGTGGGTGAACTGTGAGTGATAAGATGTTATGTTTATCTTTGTGTATGTATCTTAACATATATTTCTATATATTGTATTTTCAGAGAATTGTAGAAGAGACTAGAGGAGGAACTTCCATTTTATTATTGGACTCTGAATTAGAAGTATAAAGCTGAACTAGATGACTTTGACCACAACCATAACAACAACAAAGAGAAACATAACATGCCCAGGTGGGCCCCACATGGCTTGAGCAGGGGCACATGATGTAGGCCCCACATGGGCTAGATTCCCGGGATTTTTAATATAAAATATTTCTTATTTTGCCTAAAATAAATTGTACATGTTCAATAACTGACATCAAATTTAATTTAGCAGTCATTTTTCACATCTGAACATTTGAGAAACTTAGCCATTTTCTGCCAGTGTCGCTCCCCTCCTCCATTGTATGTCTCGCGAGATCTCGCGTTAATTTGATGAGGCAACATTTTCGAAAATCGTAAGATCAGTTGTGAGTTGAATTCAGGTTTCAGCACTCACAGATGGGCAGACGTTTCATGGAGTGTCTGGAGAGTGGACAACTTACCCCTTTCCCGTCCACGAAAAAACGACAGAGGAAGCCTCTCGTCCGACATACCATGCAATAATGACACTGCGATGGTTTTGTTGTTCGGGGAGAATCCCAAAGCTGTCGCTTAATCAGCACAGCCTCTATGTTGGAGTGGTTGAGAAACCCCCTCCCCCACCACTCACAGGGGAGCAGTACGGAAAGATAGAGCCGAAATACCCAGAGGGTGGTCACTGCCAGAGTGTTTTACGTCCTCAGGGAGTTTTTAACGTCCTCCTTTATTTTAAATAATTCAGTGGAGACGGCAGCGCCATTTAACGTGGTCAGCCACCCACGATGTTGTGAGTCGAGAAATTAATCCCTGGAAAAGTTTCGACCTCTTACGGGGTTTGAACCTGTGACCGTTGGCACCAAGTGCCGGGTGCTTAACCGCTAGGCCACCGGAGCTCACTTGGCACTGCGATGTACCAACATGTGGTGATATAGTGGTCGATGTGTACTGATCAATATTGATACATCAGTCGGCATGTAGGTGTAAATTTTGTTACATTGGTCCGTGTGTGGTTAGAAACATTTATATATCGGTCATTATGTCATTATCAAAGACATAAAATACTTTGTAATAAATGTCATATTGCACAAAACAACACGGTCCTTTTAATCAGCAGTCTTTATTGCAATTAAGCCAGCCACGCAGGGACGGGGTTTAATATATGGCGAATTATAGGGGCTACATTTTGTAGCAGGGATGGAATGCCCTCCACCTGAAAGATCAAAGAGTTGGAGCATTATATCGCAGGGTGCATTTTATTGCGTTACACCGGTGTCAGAGTGGGACAGTGTCAATTTGAATTTTTTCGCCGAACATGCACACACACAGACACACACGCGCGCGCACACACATACGTGCACGCGCGCGCACATACACACAAACACGCACGCACGTGCACATGCATGCATGCACGCACACGCGCACACACTCATATATTCAAGCACGCACAGACAGAGACAGAGAAATAGGTAATTATTTATTGCTCGCACACGCAAGCACGCACGCACCTACATGCACACGCACCCGTCCCCCCACACACACATGCAGACATGCACGCACACCCGCACGCATTCACATAATCAAGCACGCGCAGACAAAGAGATAGACAGAGATTTGGGCTGAGTGAAAATACTATTATTTCTGCTATTGTCAGAGGTATTAGGATTATTATCATAATATATATT
>JAODUP010001594.1:0-41862 GCA_025642065.1 Paralvinella palmiformis
AGATACGGCAGAAGCGGAGATTTGGGGGAGAACCTAGGTTCTCAGGGCCCCCGTGGACCCTACTGGCGAAAGTGCAGGGCCAGCAATGGTTGGATGAGGAGGGACGTTCTCAGCGAAGGTGAGCACACGGTAGCGCTTCAGCTGAGAACTAACACCTACCCAACCAGAGAGGCAATGAGTCGAGGCAGAAAAGGAGGGAACGTGATGTGCCGACGATGTGGCCAAAGTGTGGAGACACTAGGTCACATAACGAGACAATGTCTGGCAGTAAAATGTAACCGTATAAAGCGACACAACAAGGTGTGTGGGATCCTTGTGTCGGCCACCTAGAGCCAGAAATGGGAGGTAATGATCGAGCCCCACTTTAAGGTTGACGACAAGACCTATATCCCAGACCTGGTCTTTCTACGAGGAAAACAAGTGGTCATCGTAGATCCGACTGTGGTCTGGGAAAGCAATCCGAACTCTGTCTGAAGCCGCCAAGAAGAAAGTAGAGAAGTACATACCGATTATGAAGACGGTTAAGGATTTCACGGGTAAATCTAGTGTGTCACTGTTCGGTTTCCCTGTAGGCGGAAGGGGCACATAGTGGCGGTAGTTGTAGCGAGAACGTCCACCTAGTGGAGGGGTTGGTGCGAGACGCGAAGAGGAGGAACAAACCCATAGCAGTGTGTTTCTTGGACCTGGCCAAAGCGTTCGACACGGTGTCTCACAAACATGTGCTAGCTGGATTGACACGGTTCGGGGCGTCGAAACAAGTCACGAGGATCGTGGAGGACCTGTACAGAGGACCCAGTACAAGATTCACTATCCCAGATGGGACAAAAGGCGAGATCGAAATGAAAAGGAGTCAAGCAAGGTGACCCTCTATCGCTTGTCGTCTTCAACATCGCGTTAGACCCACTATTCTGCTTGGTGGAGAAGGCTGGTGTACCCTATGAACTTGAAGATGGGACACCAGTCAGCGTAGCCGGTTACGCAGACGATACAGTGGTCGTAAGAGCAATACCAAACACGACCTCCAGGTGAACATCAACCTGGTGGAGGAGTTTTGCCGGGCGGTAAAACTCAAATTGAACGCCAAAAAATCGTATGCCTAGACGATTAGTCCCATGGCCAAGACCTACGTGATTAACTGTGGTGACCAGCTCCGCATCGAAGCTGAGGCAATAACGTGGATTGAACCAGGAGACACGGCAAAATACCTGGGAGTGACACATAGCCCATGGATAAAGAAGGTAAAATACGATCCGACCGAGCACTTGAGGTCCTGGTGCTCCAAACTAGGTAGAGCACCGCTAAAAGGTCGTCAGAAACTTCTGCTGCTGTCTCAACACGTACTGCCGAAGCTAAGATATAGACTGGCCAACAGTGACCCATCGAAGGTAGTACTGGCAGGCTTAGACAGTGTATCCAGAGAATACACAAAACGATGGATGAATTTGTCGACGTGTGTGTCCAGTGCGTTCCTCCACTGCAGTGTGCAGGACGGCGGGGTTGGCTTGCCAAGCCTGGCGACAGAGGTGCCTCTGGATAAGATCGGATCCATGTTGTGGTTGGATGGGTCACAAGATGGCCATGTCAAGAGGCTGGCAAAAGCGATCGGAATCGAGGACGAACTGGAGACCGCATGCAGGCGATGGGAGATCCAACGTCCGACGAAAAAGATGAGGAGTGTGGTTAACGAGATACGGCAGAAGCGGAGAGTAGAGTGGGAGAACCTAGGTTCTCAGGGCCCCCGTGGACCCTACTGGCGAAAGTGCAGGGCCAGCAATGGTTGGATGAGGAGGGACGTTCTCAGCGAAGGTGAGCACACGGTAGCGCTTCAGCTGAGAACTAACACCTACCCAACCAGAGAGGCAATGAGTCGAGGCAGAAAAGGAGGGAACGTGATGTGCCGACGATGTGGCCAAAGTGTGGAGACACTAGGTCACATAACGAGACAATGTCTGGCAGTAAAATGTAACCGTATAAAGCGACACAACAAGGTGTGTGGGATCCTTGTGTCGGCTACCTAGAGCCAGAAATGGGAGGTAATGATCGAGCCCCACTTTAAGGTTGACGACAAGACCTATATCCCAGACCTGGTCTTTCTACGAGGAAAACAAGTGGTCATCGTAGATCCGACTGTGGTCTGGGAAAGCAATCCGAACTCTTTGTCTGAAGCCGCCAAGAAGAAAGTAGAGAAGTACATACCGATTATGAAGACGGTTAAGGATTTCACGGGTAAATCTAGTGTGTCACTGTTCGGTTTCCCTGTAGGCGGAAGGGGCACATAGTGGCGGTAGTTGTAGCGAGAACGTCCACCTAGTGGAGGGGTTGGTGCGAGACGCGAAGAGGAGGAACAAACCCATAGCAGTGTGTTTCTTGGACCTGGCCAAAGCGTTCGACACGGTGTCTCACAAACATGTGCTAGCTGGATTGACACGGTTCGGGGCGTCGAAACAAGTCACGAGGATCGTGGAGGACCTGTACAGAGGACCCAGTACAAGATTCACTATCCCAGATGGGACAAAAGGCGAGATCGAAATGAAAAGGAGTCAAGCAAGGTGACCCTCTATCGCTTGTCGTCTTCAACATCGCGTTAGACCCACTATTCTGCTTGGTGGAGAAGGCTGGTGTACCCTATGAACTTGAAGATGGGACACCAGTCAGCGTAGCCGGTTACGCAGACGATACAGTGGTCGTAAGAGCAATACCAAACACGACCTCCAGGTGAACATCAACCTGGTGGAGGAGTTTTGCCGGGCGGTAAAACTCAAATTGAACGCCAAAAAATCGTATGCCTAGACGATTAGTCCCATGGCCAAGACCTACGTGATTAACTGTGGTGACCAGCTCCGCATCGAAGCTGAGGCAATAACGTGGATTGAACCAGGAGACACGGCAAAATACCTGGGAGTGACACATAGCCCATGGATAAAGAAGGTAAAATACGATCCGACCGAGCACTTGAGGTCCTGGTGCTCCAAACTAGGTAGAGCACCGCTAAAAGGTCGTCAGAAACTTCTGCTGCTGTCTCAACACGTACTGCCGAAGCTAAGATATAGACTGGCCAACAGTGACCCATCGAAGGTAGTACTGGCAGGCTTAGACAGTGTATCCAGAGAATACACAAAACGATGGATGAATTTGTCGACGTGTGTGTCCAGTGCGTTCCTCCACTGCAGTGTGCAGGACGGCGGGGTTGGCTTGCCAAGCCTGGCGACAGAGGTGCCTCTGGATAAGATCGGATCCATGTTGTGGTTGGATGGGTCACAAGATGGCCATGTCAAGAGGCTGGCAAAAGCGATCGGAATCGAGGACGAACTGGAGACCGCATGCAGGCGATGGGAGATCCAACGTCCGACGAAAAAGATGAGGAGTGTGGTTAACGAGATACGGCAGAAGCGGAGAGTGGGAGAACCTAGGTTCTCAGGGCCCCCGTGGACCCTACTGGCGAAAGTGCAGGGCCAGCAATGGTTGGATGAGGAGGGACGTTCTCAGCGAAGGTGAGCACACGGTAGCGCTTCAGCTGAGAACTAACACCTACCCAACCAGAGAGGCAATGAGTCGAGGCAGAAAAGGAGGGAACGTGATGTGCCGACGATGTGGCCAAGGTGTGGAGACACTAGGTCACATAACGAGACAATGTCTGGCAGTAAAATGTAACCGTATAAAGCGACACAACAAGGTGTGTGGGATCCTTGTGTCGGCCACCTAGAGCCAGAAATGGGAGGTAATGATCGAGCCCCACTTTAAGGTTGACGACAAGACCTATATCCCAGACCTGGTCTTTCTACGAGGAAAACAAGTGGTCATCGTAGATCCGACTGTGGTCTGGGAAAGCAATCCGAACTCTGTCTGAAGCCGCCAAGAAGAAAGTAGAGAAGTACATACCGATTATGAAGACGGTTAAGGATTTCACGGGTAAATCTAGTGTGTCACTGTTCGGTTTCCCTGTAGGCGGAAGGGGCACATAGTGGCGGTAGTTGTAGCGAGAACGTCCACCTAGTGGAGGGGTTGGTGCGAGACGCGAAGAGGAGGAACAAACCCATAGCAGTGTGTTTCTTGGACCTGGCCAAAGCGTTCGACACGGTGTCTCACAAACATGTGCTAGCTGGATTGACACGGTTCGGGGCGTCGAAACAAGTCACGAGGATCGTGGAGGACCTGTACAGAGGACCCCGTACAAGATTCACTATCCCAGATGGGACAAAAGGCGAGATCGAAATGAAAAGGAGTCAAGCAAGGTGACCCTCTATCGCTTGTCGTCTTCAACATCGCGTTAGACCCACTATTCTGCTTGGTGGAGAAGGCTGGTGTACCCTATGAACTTGAAGATGGGGCACCAGTCAGCGTAGCCGGTTACGCAGACGATACAGTGGTCGTAAGAGCAATACCAAACACGACCTCCAGGTGAACATCAACCTGGTGGAGGAGTTTTGCCGGGCGGTAAAACTCAAATTGAACGCCAAAAAATCGTATGCCTAGACGATTAGTCCCATGGCCAAGACCTACGTGATTAACTGTGGTGACCAGCTCCGCATCGAAGCTGAGGCAATAACGTGGATTGAACCAGGAGACACGGCAAAATACCTGGGAGTGACACATAGCCCATGGATAAAGAAGGTAAAATACGATCCGACCGAGCACTTGAGGTCCTGGTGCTCCAAACTAGGTAGAGCACCGCTAAAAGGTCGTCAGAAACTTCTGCTGCTGTCTAAACACGTACTGCCGAAGCTAAGATATAGACTGGCCAACAGTGACCCATCGAAGGTAGTACTGGCAGGCTTAGACAGTGTATCCAGAGAATACACAAAACGATGGATGAATTTGTCGACGTGTGTGTCCAGTGCGTTCCTCCACTGCAGTGTGCAGGACGGCGGGGTTGGCTTGCCAAGCCTGGCGACAGAGGTGCCTCTGGATAAGATCGGATCCATGTTGTGGTTGGATGGGTCACAAGATGGCCATGTCAAGAGGCTGGCAAAAGCGATCGGAATCGAGGACGAACTGGAGACCGCATGCAGGCGATGGGAGATCCAACGTCCGACGAAAAAGATGAGGAGTGTGGTTAACGAGATACGGCAGAAGCGGGGAGAGTGGGAGAACCTAGGTTCTCAGGGCCCCCGTGGACCCTACTGGCGAAAGTGCAGGGCCAGCAATGGTTGGATGAGGAGGGACGTTCTCAGCGAAGGTGAGCACACGGTGCGCTTCAGCTGAGAACTAACACCTACCCAACCAGAGAGGCAATGAGTCGAGGCAGAAAAGGAGGGAACGTGATGTGCCGACGATGTGGCCAAAGTGTGGAGACACTAGGTCACATAACGGACAATGTCTGGCAGTAAAATGTAACCGTATAAAGCGACACAACAAGGTGTGTGGGATCCTTGTGTCGGCCACCTAGAGCCAGAAATGGGAGGTAAGATCGAGCCCCACTTTAAGGTTGACGACAAGACCTATATCCCAGACCTGGTCTTTCTACGAGGAACCCAAAGGGGCATCGTAGATCCGACTGTGGTCTGGGAAAGCAATCCGAACTCTTTGTCTGAAGCCGCCAAGAAGAAAGTAGAGAAGTACATACCGATTATGAAGACGGTTAAGGATTTCACGGGTAAATCTAGTGTGTCACTGTTCGGTTTCCCTGTAGGCGGAAGGGGCACATAGTGGCGGTAGTTGTAGCGAGAACGTCCACCTAGTGGAGGGGTTGGTGCGAGACGCGAAGAGGAGGAACAAACCCATAGCAGTGTGTTTCTTGGACCTGGCCAAAGCGTTCGACACGGTGTCTCACAAACATGTGCTAGCTGGATTGACACGGTTCGGGGCGTCGAAACAAGTCACGAGGATCGTGGAGGACCTGTACAGAGGAGCCAGTACAAGATTCACTATCCCAGATGGGACAAAAGGCGAGATCGAAATGAAGAGGAGTCAAGCAAGGTGACCCTCTATCGCTTGTCGTCTTCAACATCGCGTTAGACCCACTATTCTGCTTGGTGGAGAAGGCTGGTGTACCCTATGAACTTGAAGATTGGACACCAGTCAGCGTAGCCGGTTACGCAGACGATACAGTGGTCGTAAGAGCAATACCAAACACGACCTCCAGGTGAACATCAACCTGGTGGAGGAGTTTTGCCGGGCGGTAAAACTCAAATTGAACGCCAAAAAATCGTATGCCTAGACGATTAGTCCCATGGCCAAGACCTACGTGATTAACTGTGGTGACCAGCTCCGCATCGAAGCTGAGGCAATAACGTGGATTGAACCAGGAGACACGGCAAAATACCTGGGAGTGGCACATAGCCCATGGATAAAGAAGGTAAAAGACGATCCGACCGAGCACTTGAGGTCCTGGTGCTCCAAACTAGGTAGAGCACCGCTAAAAGGTCGTCAGAAACTTCTGCTGCTGTCTCAACACGTACTGCCGAAGCTAAGATATAGACTGGCCAACAGTGACCCATCGAAGGTAGTACTGGCAGGCTTAGACAGTGTATCCAGAGAATACACAAAACGATGGATGAATTTGTCGACGTGTGTGTCCAGTGCGTTCCTCCACTGCAGTGTGCAGGACGGCGGGGTTGGCTTGCCAAGCCTGGCGACAGAGGTGCCTCTGGATAAGATCGGATCCATGTTGTGGTTGGATGGGTCACAAGATGGCCATGTCAAGAGGCTGGCAAAAGCGATCGGAATCGAGGACGAACTGGAGACCGCATGCAGGCGATGGGAGATCCAACGTCCGACGAAAAAGATGAGGAGTGTGGTTAACGAGATACGGCAGAAGCGGAGAGTAGAGTGGGAGAACCTAGGTTCTCAGGGCCCCCGTGGACCCTACTGGCGAAAGTGCAGGGCCAGCAATGGTTGGATGAGGAGGGACGTTCTCAGCGAAGGTGAGCACACGGTAGCGCTTCAGCTGAGAACTAACACCTACCCAACCAGAGAGGCAATGAGTCGAGGCAGAAAAGGAGGGAACGTGATGTGCCGACGATGTGGCCAAGGTGTGGAGACACTAGGTCACATAACGAGACAATATCTGGCAGTAAAATGTAACCGTATAAAGCGACACAACAAGGTGTGTGGGATCCTTGTGTCGGCCACCTAGAGCCAGAAATGGGAGGTAAAGATCGAGCCCCACTTTAAGGTTGACGACAAGACCTATATCCCAGACCTGGTCTTTCTACGAGGAGACCAAGCGGTCATCGTAGATCCGACTGTGGTCTGGGAAAGCAATCCGAACTCTTTGTCTGAAGCCGCCAAGAAGAAAGTACATACCGATTATGAAGACGGTTAAGGATTTCACGGGTAAATCTAGTGTGTCACTGTTCGGTTTCCCTGTAGGCGGAAGGGGCACATAGTGCCGGGGAAACAACAAGGTCCTAAATGCGCTAGGTATCCACAGATCAAAGGCTAATTACATCTGCCTCGCTGTTCTGGGGGACACCCTGAGGTTGCTTAGAGTCTTCATGGACAAATAAACCCGAAAGACGATATAGTGGGTATGTGTCTGCTTCAGACAGACACATTGCCTAGTAGATGAGACAAATGTGGGAAGGCTCATAATCCGTAGCTCAGCTCCTACCTACGTAATCTCTGCGTCATCAGAGAGAAAATGATCGCAAGATCATCAATCTCCAGAGAATAAACCCAAATTCAGAATGTATGAGGCAGTTTCTTTTGGCCATTGAATGAGGATTTTGAACTGTCACAAGATCACTCAAATTTGATGAAATATCAGGTGAGGCAATTGTTGGATAACATTGCATCTGCACAATCTGGTCACAATAAGAGGTGGGTTAGAGTCACTGCATCGAATGCCAAAACCATGTTTGCATGTGCAAGTGAAGACAGATTTACCAACTTAGTCAACCAGCAGTGTGGGGAAATCTAGTGCAAACTGATGCAATGTTGCATGACTGTAATAATGAAATCATGGCCCGGGATGCTATTCACTCAGTGATAGAGAAGGAAATCATAAGATTATAGGTAGCTGAGGCTGGAATATGGGTAAACAGGCAAAATCCAGGAATTGGTGCATCTCCAGATGGCTTACTGTTTGACCCTGTGTCAAACACGAAGGGAGTCCTTGACATTAAATGCCCCATATCAATCAAGCACATTGACCCAAAGAAATTCGATACATTCCTGATTGGAAAGAAATTAACTTAATTTTGTTTGAAACAAGACAAAACCAGCATACGAAAACTGGAAAATGGCAATGAGCGAGATACATTGGGACTACTTGGTTGTTTAGACTCACTTTGGTTTACATCATGAAATGGTGACATACAATGCCACATTGATTGACCAAATAATCCCAAAACTATGGGAATTTCACCAGAGGTACATGTGTCCAGAGAACGAATGAATGAACGTGGTTTTACGGCACATCGGCAACAATGGTCATTTTGTGCCAAGACTAATTAATGGTTTATGTTAAAATCATGAGCTTATTGTTATAAGAATACATTCCTCCTGCAACCAATGTGCAGGGAGATGTCCCAATACTTATGTCCAGTGTATTATTTCATGAGACTGCCAAGATAACTATCTCTGCTGAAACTTTGAATGGCAGTACCGAACAAGTAACAATTGTGAAACATTTTCTTTCTGGCTATAGGTACATTAGCATAGATCTATTATTGGTGCAATGTTCTGTATGTAGTTATTATATTGTATAATATATCATGTATGCATATAATGTATTGTGTTTATAACTAAGAAGAAAATATGTAGTTTAATGGGGCTATATTTTATAATTGTTGAGTAATTGGCTAAAATATGCCCCAAATATCACCACTTTTTGACAGGTCACAAAAGTCTAATTCCAGAAATGTACCATTGCCAGAAGGGAAGGTTTATGTACATCATAAATCACCAAATAATATTACCACTGACTTGTTTTCATCATTTGTGTAATGTAATACTTATGTGTAACACATAAAAATAAATAAATATGTATTAAGTTATCATATTTTTCAGAAATAAGGCTGCCAAATTGGCCCAAACACCAATCAGTAAGTTTGGTGAAATTTTCAAATTAGTCGTAGAACATTCATTTTTGTTGCATTAGATAGGTCTTGAAGAGACTAATAAGTAACTATATAATTTAACATGGTTTTCTTACAGTAAGGTCCAATTCAAATATTTTTAATCCAGACATTAAAAAAAACAATTAAAATCGACATACAAAGAAGTTGTGCTGTTATATATTTTATAAAGAAATTAACCACAATACAATATGTTATATGATTAGAGTGTAGTTATATATACATATTATATACATGGAAATCATATTAAGGTGACAAATGTGATGAATTATTTTTCAAGCAAGACGGACAAATCCAATGGAAAAGACGACATTGAATTGATGCAATTTTAACACAATGCAACTTTATCCCCCAAAAATTGAACCAAGCAACTTCTTTTAAACAAATGTTTAATTCTCTAGTACATCTTAAATATTCGCGAAATATAGTCAAATATAATATCTATGTATATTATTATGCATATATCATACCTAAATAGGATGGATGGGCTAAATTAGGCGTAGATTTGATCGGATTGTATAACAACCTAAATATGTTGAGCTGACGATGCGAGAATTTACGAGATTTGACGCTCGAGGACCTGTGGATTGCACAGCATGGATAGTTTCGCATCAAAAACAAAAATTATACCATTAAATAGAAAACATTCTCAGCTTTAACACAGTTGTGGTTTCCCTTTTCTAGCTCAATTATTAATAGATGTATTATTGTGGTTTAGATTTAAAAGCAATCACAGACTAAGTTAATTTCGTATTTTCATAGGGAAACCAGCATATTTAGAAACAGTGGAATATTGGCAATAGGTATTGCCAAGGCCGAGTGCACAGAGGGTAAACAGACCCCCTATCGCGGACCATTTTGTCAAAAAATCGCTTCCGTTTCGTTTCTGATGTCTCGTCATTTAACAATTATATTCCTGATTTCAAAACAAATTAGATTGGGGATAGAGCTATTATATCATGCATTATGTTTAATTGCTAGTTATTACCGTATAATTACCTGAAATATTATGGCAATGATAGAAACTGAAATACCAAGTGTAGGTACGTGCATATAAACCGCTCTGGCATTCTGGATCATGGACACATTTTCGAATTGCAGAAAAATATTTGGCTGGCGTGCAGTTTGATGGTTTTTGGTTCAAAATCATTGAAAATGGTGGCTGTAAAAATTTCAGATCTCCGTGCGATTTTACGGGTTGCCTAATTCAACTCAGTTCACCAAATTTATTGTACAGATTAATCATTTATGCTACTGATTATTTATTTATTAAAATATGAATTTTTTTCTATTTTAAATTTAATTGAAGATTGAGTGAACTATAAATTGAATCCATTATGATTATCCACAGATTTATTTTATTGTCAGATCTCCGGTGTGAATAAACGGGTAGCCTAAAATCGACCCAGTTCACCAAATGTATTGTAAATATGAAGAGTTTTTTTTCTATTTTAGATTTAATTGAAGAGTGATTGAACTATAGATTTAATCCACAGACTATTTTTTTAGTCTGAATTATTATCGTAACAAGTTACAATGCCACTAAAGAAGAGTATGAGATCAAACTCAACTCCACAAGCTGGCACAGGAAAGAAATATGTATTGGCAACATACAGCACAGATGATGCTCTGCCTTCCCCTTGCTTAATGGGCACATTCTTTTTATTTATCTGCAAAATCAGTTCTCAGTTGCCACAACCGACAGACTGATAAGAGCGCAATTATGTCCTGGCTCTCAAGGGAACTTTGTATATCAAATCCGGCGATTGATACAAAGTTCAATGGATAAATATAAAAAGCTTAGTGATGTGAAAGAAATGAAACTGTTTGAAGCGGTGTGTGCTTTGCAGTTTAACACTTCCAAACCGTATATTGCATCCACTGCACAGCCTAAAAGCAGTCACAAGATGAAGTCAAATGTAGCACATTCTCCAGTTGATGTTGTTTTGACCACATCATGTAAGTATTTGCGTAAACAATTACATACAGCACGTTTGAAGTTACTTGCTCATAAGCAGCAGCAGAAGTATATACAGTGTGATTTAGAGAATTCAGGCAGCCAAGGTCTTGAATCAGAAACTGAAAGATCTTCAGATTGTTATTTTAAAGAAGCAACTCTGACATAAAGATGGGTTACAGGAAACAAGGAGGGTACTGGAACTATTGAACTTGTATTGATGAAATTTATATCATAAGAATCAGAATAAAAAGATCTATCCAATACCATCAACAGTTGGTACATCTGTCAAACTTCAAAAATCAGTTTGGAGTGCCTGCAAGAAGTATGTGGTCTGCATACTGGCAAACGAATGAAACATACGACGATTCAGTAGATTACAAGTTGTCAATCTATGAGCTGGCTTGTGATTTTGTGCTCGGAGACTTTAGTTATTTAGCCATCAGTTAGTTATTTAGGCATCAGGTAGTTATGTAGACATCGCGCAAGAATAATCACATAAACAACTGCTGCTTTATTATCTGGTGTTTGTTATTAAATGGTGATGAACTGCTGAAAACTTCAAGCTATTTCATTGAAAATTAAGAGTTATGAACATTTTTGTGAAACTGGATTTGAGGTCACAGAGCCTCCCATTCATATCCATGTTAAATAAGTAACCATAAATCCGACATTTTTGAAGAAGTAAAAAGTCTCTAACTTCCTTAATATTTGAGTTATAATCCTGAAACAGATACTATTGGAATGTTTATTTCTTGTTCTTCAATTAGCAATGCACATCCCAGCTGCAACCCAGTTGGATTCACAAATTTCAACAGTTTATAGCGCAACATTCGAAAGAGCTATTAAACCCAAACTCATATCATTAAAAAGCCAGGAAAAATATCTTTAACTTGATACTAAAACTTTTAAATCCACCGCAAACTTATTATTCAAGATTTTAAAACAATAAGTTGCTCCGGAAAGCGAGTCCGTCAACGATCCAGATTTATCAGGTCACTGGTTATGACATCCCCATTTATAAAATTAACTACCGCAGAGTGAGTTCGAATATTTAAATTTATGACCAATCAGAACTCGTGCTGGCCTTCACTCCGGTGCTTGAACGGTAAATATCCCTTGCAGAAAGTTTGAATAGCGAAGTCATAAAGTCATGCGTCTATTTCTCAGAAACGGGACCAGATATCGAAATTGTTCATTTGCATATAGTGAAATAAAATTCTTCTGCATCTTAGGATCTATAATATATTACATTTAATCAGAAAACTTTGTGGAGATCTTGTTCGGGCTCCTTTTTACGGCACTCTTTACAAGAGTAAACTGCATCCGGTGGTCAGAATTTTTCTTAGGAGGGTTCTTGAATAAAACTAATTTTATCTTTTTTTTAGAATGGCTTATCAAGAATTGAAGAAACGTTATGGACAGAAGATCAACCGAAATGCTATCACTAAGGTCATCATCATCTGTGAAATATACAAGCATGCCAGCAAAGAGAGTGCCGACACTGCTGCACATTGGTTGTCAGAGTGGTCTGGTGTGAACTTAGACGGCCATATGTTTCCCCTTCTTCGAGTGAAAATGAAACGTATATCTGAGCACAGCAAAAAGCTTAAGAGGGGCAAAACTTACTAAGTTTTTAATGGAAATATTTTCATTCCCTAAATCAGGCCTACCAGTTCCACAAGTAACAGAAACATATACAACAACATATGAAAGTGAAGTGAGTTCACCTGTTGCACAGCCTAATTCAAGTACATTTGGGGATGGTTCAAATTGTACTATAGTTCCTATTTCTGGTAATACAAAGAATGACAATTTTCTATCTTATGAAATTTCTCGGAAAAGAAAGCATCTTGAAATCCTTCAAAAAGCCATCAAGGATGCTCATGATGATCAAGGTGGTTTGAATGTTAGGAAGTGTTACTTATGGCAGCAGTATGTAAAAAAAGGGAGGCAAGCCTAAAATCAACCAGGCCAAGAACAAGGATAAGGAAATAAAGGAACTTAAGGAGGAGAAAGGTTCTATAATCAGTAAACTAAAAGAAAAACTAGACTCTACTGAAAAAAGGGTGCGAAAAGAACAAAAGATGAAGAGCTATTACAAAGTCCGTTCACTGCCACATAACACTTATTACTCAAATGAAACAAGACAGTTGAAATTTGATCTGATTTTAGCAAAATCTAGAGTTTCAGAAATTGAGGACTTGCTGGTCAAACAAAGAGCCCTGTCCCACTACATGAGGACAATGCATTTACAGAGTGTGTCAGGCTATGTGTGTTTGATTTGCTTAGATTAGAAGTCGGCATTGAAAAGGTGCCTTTGGTAATACAGTCAGTGTCCCATAGAATGTTTAATTTCAATGTTAACTCAAAACGGTTGCCTTCAAGGCAAACAGTGCTTCGGATATCGGATGAAGCACAATATTTGACTACGGCATTCTATGGAGAAAAGATGGAGGACAGCGACCATTTCGGAATTAAGAAAGATGGCACTCGGAGGCAAAAAGTCAAGATGCTTGACACTAGCATAACTTTGCCTATTGGTGATGTCCTGCCACTAGGTTTTAGGAGGGTAGCCAAGGAGGATACTACCTCGGTTACAAATAACACAAAACTTGAACTTCAGGAGATCTGTGATATTCATAAGGATGTTCAAGTAGAAGGTCAGACTGTGGTGGATAAAGACTTCATGTTGGTTTTAGTTGACAAACTATCTATTGTAATGTCCGACCGAGCAGCTAACGAAAAGAAGTCATTTCACCAAATTAATGAGTGGGTGCAGCAGGAACTGAATAGGGCCAACCTCCCACCTACCATTGTGTATCCCATGCATTGTATGGTGCGTGTTCTGTTAGGTTTCCACCGTTATGGTACAGAATCTGATTTGCAACTGCAGAAGGACCTAAATGCAGTAGGTGAGAAGCTGGGGAGAGATGCTTCTGGAGCTGCAAGTCAGCCAATTGAATTTCACCACTATTTGACAATTTTCTATGTTTTTCCATATAAAATTATTGTTTGTAGGTACTCCAAACCCATGTTAAGAGACCTTTGAGTGATCCCGATCTGGCCTACTTTTAAACTTGTGGTTCATGGTTATTTTGACATGTATCAAATAAAAAAATACACCACAATAGACTTGTGGCCTTTGTCTTTATGTCTATCGTTTTTTTATCAACATAGGTTACTTGACTGATTGGTGATACTTATTTAAACGAAGCACTATAATTTGACCGGACTCAGCAACCAAGCGCTTTGCACACGTTTTCAGCCAGACACCACCTCTTCTATTTTGCTTTGGGTTCGACGTGAGACCCCCACACGCTAAATATAGTATGCTAATTAGATAGAGCCAAGACTCCTCTTTAGTTTCGTATGAAATGGGTAGAGGCAAAAGTTCAATAAAACCCAATGAAAGCTCTATTTGTTTTTCAAGTTCAAAATTCTCCCAGTTACAGACCACTAAAAACTACACCTGTTGCTACACATTTTAATTGTGTATTTTTCATTATTATTGTAAAATTTCAAGTTCATTCTATGATTTCCCACCGAACCCAAAGCTTGTGTAGCTCCGTATGTTGACGCGCATCTTTCAAAATGGCTACTGCGAATGTTGAAGTTTGCGGAAAAAATCGATCCAATTCACAGACCAATGTAACAAACACAGTTGATGTATCAGCTTCAGAACTGTTATGTGGTAAGTTGAATATATTTTACATCGATTTATTGTGATTTGTTTGTGTCGCAGAGCATAATTGTTGAGAATTGTCACGTTTAGCATTTCATATGCCTAGTCAAATTAAGAAGCTTGGTCGCATCGATGATCACCTTTCAAATAAAGTTTCTCAAATTACGTCAGCCGGTTAGCTGGCGAGTTGTTGATTTTCCACAAGGGAATAATTTCAGGAATAGATTAATATAATATCTATAGTTGTCAGATGTGTTATTTTTTTTAATTTGAAGTTTTGTAAGGTCACGTGACCTCTGTCAACTCGTTTTTTAAGCTGCTGAGCCGAGGTTATAATGGGTTTCTGTCTGTTCTGCTGGCTAGCAGAGTCTGTGCGCGCTGTTATACCTGTAGACCTAGCACTGAAACGTGCCCCCCCTATTTTAAATAAAGAAAATCAACAATGACAATGTCAGTAGAACATAATCCCCTTTCCACACCAGTTTGGCTTTCATTTATTTTATAGTTTTGCAGGTTACGGTTATCACAAACACATTTATCTACTTTTTTGGTTATTTTCTGATGATGTATACTTACAAGTTCTGAAATGTTTTGCTACATCAGGTAGAAGCAATCGACCAACACCTCCCACTGGTCTTCCACTTACAAACAGACCAACTACCAAGTCATCTGTGATAAGAATTTCCAGCTGAGTGATGACACAGCGTTTATTTGTCTGGCAGTCAAGCAGATATTAGCCAAGATGTTCAGTCTGCCCTACAACAATGACTTCATTGCAGGCAATCTCTATGGTGTACCACCAGTTCCAGAAGGCATGAAGCACTGCCCTTTGACCAATTTTCTTGGAGAAAATATCTTCGATGACTCAGTTTGACACGGGGCAGCGTCGCCACTGTTCATCTCACCACAGCATGACAACACATATGCTTAACCTCAACAAAATAGCAAAGTGGTTATCAAGGAAAAGGACTGAGGATTAGTGAGAGACTCATGGATTATGAAAGGAAAAAGAATTCAGAAGTGTCTACTGATGAACAGGAGTCCATGTGAGATATCAGATGATGATGATCCACTGCTTCATTGACTTTGTCAGGGTCTGTTGAGGATTTGAGTCTTATAATGAAAGGACACATAGGTGACCCTGTACTCACTTTGGAGGCACAACTACAGTCAGAAGACGAAGAGTTTAACCACATCAAACCACCAGAAAAACAAGTTTGTCCTAGAGTGAGGATGAAGCTTTGGAAGTTAGGAATGTCTCATGAACATTTTAGAATTCGTAACTACGAGAGGACGTTTTGTGTGACGTGGTGACATCTGATAATTTGCATTTATAGCCCACCGAAGAGATGCGAGAAGGTGCACAGAACATTTTAAACTCCATTTTAACTAATGTTTTGCAAGTAGATGCACATATTGTAATTCTTCTTGCTGCTCATAGACGACATGTAGATCTACCTTGCGGCATCAGAGTTGTCTAATTTTGTGTTTTCATGTGTACAGGAGTGACAAAATAAAACTAGATCAAAATTTTTGTTTCTAAGATTATTTTCATATACTAATTATGTGCTAATTAGCGACAAATATTCACAACATTTATCAATTTACAACCATTGTAAGGATACATCTTCTGTGATTCAAAATATGTATATATTGTACGGGTTTTGCTGAAGAATATAAATGTTACAAGGCATTACACAGCAACATAGGTTGAAAAAAATGGCTCCAAATCTTCATAAGACACCCCCCACCCCACATGGGAAACTTTTTTATTCATTTGATAGCACAGTTTAACAGAGCTGTTTATTCTGATAATTTTCATATAATATTCATGCATGTAGGTAAAATACAAGATGAGTTTTTAAGGAATTAATTTCGTCCAGCTACAGAAATTGCACAAGAATTGATTTATTCTTGGAGCTAGGTGTACTCAAAATCCACATTTCATGCAATTACAAACTGGGACGTAAATTGTCATAAAATTAAATCTTTAAAAACTTGTCTTGTAACCAACCGATCACAATAAATTTAGTATCATTGTAATCAGTTAATCAAGGTCTTTCCAAATTGTGATAAGCAGAAACAGCAATTTTACAATACAAAATCACTTTGGAGTACCTATTGTTTGGGATATCCTTTTAAATAATGACAAATGGGGTTTTTCAGGAGATTTTATGTTTGCTGCAGTGCTAAGAAATTGATGCAGCTAGTGAAGAGCTTTAATTTGATATATTACTCACCCATGGTGGCGATTCGCCAGTGGATGCCAAAAAATGTCGGCCATTTTGGATTTGGTCATGTGATACAGTGACCTCAGTGATTTCTATGCAATGCAGAACTGAGAATGCACAGCTGGAAAATGGAGCAATTACTACACATATGCTGTGGACTTTTTGATTAATGTGAATGGATGATGTGGAATTCTGGACAGCCATCTTGGATTAGTGTTATGCGTAGGAAATTATGTTTAGTGGCAATTTATTTGGCACATCAAAAACTACAAGTGTGTGTATTTTGATAAATTTGTCTTGTGTGGTTATAGAGGAATTTGGTTTTATGTGTGTAATTGTTTCACCTTATGGACCCTGAACACCGAAATTTCGGTGTTGGAGTAGTGTCCATTTTAATCGCAGTATGGTGCCACTTTCTTTAGATTGGTCTATGCCGTTGGTGCCCGGATGAAGATGACACATGTGCGAATATTTTGAGCCATTTCTGGATTTGATAGGAGAATCATAAGTATTTTTTGGAAAGTTAGGGATGTCTCGCGAAAATTTTTGAATTCGTAACTATGATGACTGCGAGCGGGCATTGTGTATGATGGGCTACACATCCGATAATTCGGATCTAAGCCATATTAGTAGCGGACAGGACAGTGACCTGGATGTCAGTGTGCAATCTGGATCATCAGGAAATGAAGAATCAGGTAAAGTTTGTTCTTATGGTTGTGATTTTAGTAAAACAATACATGTAAACAATGAGAGTACAATTGATGAATTGCCAACTATTCCTACGTATGGTTTATTATAATGTACAATTTCCATCAACCCAAATCACATCAAATCAGAGACAATCTTAGTAAACATTGACCCTGTTGTTGATAATGATTCACTGAGTGAATGATATAATAGATTTGTGATGAATTGAAAAGTCAACATGGCCACGCCTACGTGGAACATATGTAGGCCAATTACCTATAGTTATTGTTGACACATAGTCAAAAACTCACTACTATTAGATTGTTACTGTATTACCTATTTTTATATTTATATATTCATTACACACACGCATATATATATATATATTATATATATATATAATGTAATCTTTATTTTAGGTTTGTTTATGTTCTACTTATTATAATTTAGTTTGTGTTTCATGCTGTGAAAAGTGAATACATTTACCAAAATAATGAAACAAACATGAATATCAGGCAAATATTAATGTATACAGTAACAGTAAATATAACATTATCAACCACATTTTGTTGTAGATAGCAGTGATGAACCACAGCCTGGCACTTCAGGGCAAGTGCGAGGATGTGTCATGCAGGCTCATGAAGTGACAGGTCGAGCTCAACCTGGTGCAGCTGCCGTGTGAGAGAAAAGAGATGTGGAATGTCAGATCCCCCCTATGGAGGCACACAAGGACCACGTGTCTGTTTACAACGATACCAAAAAACTGTCTTGACCTGTTTTTGGATGATGCAATGTGGGAGTTGCTTGTTGAGATGACCAACAGGAATGCTGAAAGCAAGAGACTGGCCAGGAATCACAAAGGAGTGTGGCAGCCAGTCGATCGTCCCAAAATGCAAACATTTTTGGGACTAACAATTGTGACAGGCATTGTTCGAATGCCTAGGTTGGTCATGTATTGGGAAAAAAAACATCTACTGACCTACACACCTGGCTTCAGCAGCATCATGTCCAGAGATCGCTTTGGCCAGATAATGCATTATCTGCACGTGAATGATGAAGCCCTTGGCAACCCCGACAATGACAAACTATACAATGTTTGCAGTTTCATCGAGCATATCAACATGAACTTTGCAGACAAATATGCTATGGGATGCCAAATTTCAATTGACGAGAGTTTGATCCCCTGTCTTTCTGCCAATTCATACCCAGCAAGTTTTGGCATCAAGTGCTGGGTGCTGGCAGATGCAGCAAACAGCTTTGTTTCCTGATGCGCAGTTTACACAGGATGAGATGCCAACGCAAAAAAAGATTTCCCGCTCAGCACACGGGTCGTTCGCCAGCTACTTGTCGGCATAGAAAACTTGAACCATCATCTCTATGTCGACAACTTTTATACATCTCTGGCATTGTTCAGATGGTTGAAAGACAGGCACATTTATGCATGTGGCACCGTGCGGAAAGTTAGGCTTCCCCAAGGAACTCTACTTTGGCCGCGGAAGACATGAGCAAGGCACTGCTGACTATCTTAGCTGTGGGTGCCTGCTTGCCCAAAGCTGGTTTGACAGCAAGGGTGTCTACTTCCTTAGTACCATCCACACGGCCAATCACTCTGTGGAAACACCTGCCGCCAACTGCACTGTACACCGCCGCTCAGGTACTGGTGCTATTGATGTTGCCGCACGGGATGAGTGGATTTGGCCGACAACATCATAAAACATTACAGTATCGGCCGGAAGACGTTCCGTGCCTATAGAAGAATTTTATTCTATGGGATTGAATTATGCATTCACAATTGAGAACTTTGTTGTGCCACACCAGCAAGTTGGCAGGAAGAGACGGGGTGCTCTTCAGTTCAGAGTAGAGCCAGCTGAGCTGCTGGTTGTGCCATTCAGGGCATCAGCAACACAGCGCTGTGTCGGTCAATCCCGCATGACGAATGTTGGGCAGCACATGCCTGTTCATAAACCAGGCAAACAGAATAACAGAAATTGTAGGGTGTGTGCTAGGAAGGCCATAAGAAAACAGCCATTGCTGGAGGCAGAGTTCTACACATCAAGCGCAGTAATAATTACTGTGTTTTGGAGAGATGGCAGCTAGTGGACAGAACATGTCAAACTGTTTTTATGTGTGGCACAGCAATGTAGAGTTTTGGAGATGACAACAAGTGCTGGGTCAAAACACTGACATTTAAAAATAGTTCATATATATATATATATATATATATATATATAATATAAGCTGTTATGTGTAAATAAATATATTTTCTTATACATATTTGTCAGTAGGTTATAAGCACATACAACACATTTACTAATATGCATATTGTAAACAGTTGTGGGAATATTTGGTGCGATTCATACTTTTTCATTTGGTCAAGCAAAATCATCATACTTGGGTATTATCTGTAATATTTCACAGGTAAATCCAAATCTTCTTGTTGCTTATAGAGGACATATATATCTACCCTGCAGTATCAAACCTGTTTAGTTTTGTGTTAAGATATTTACAGGAGTGACAAAATAAAAAATAAATTTGTATTTCATTTTTCTTTTTAAAATTATTTTCATATACTAATTATATGCTAATTAGCCAAAAATAGTCACCACATTGATTAATTTACAGCCATTGTAAAGATATGTCTTCTCTGGTTCAGAATATGTATATACTGTAAGGGTTTAAACAAATAATTTACAAGTTACAAGACATTTCTCAACCACATATATGGAAACAGAAATAGCTGCTCCAGAAATTCAGGGTTCATAAGGTTAATAAGACTTATCAGTTGATCCAAAAATTGTAATTTGTGCCCAGTTGTTTTTCCATTACCATGTTTCCAATGAGGTTGCGAAAGTATTTTCCTTTTTTCACTCAGCTTTATTCTAATAATAGATTCTTGTATATATTTGGGAGGGTTAAAATTTTGGGTGTGCATTGCTACTTAAATGTGTATTAAAAATCAATGCTCTATCTTTTTTGGTCACATACCTAATAAGTGTAGTGAAAGATAGCTGCAGGGCACGCGCAAAGCAGTGGCCAGCAAAGCCGTGCACTGCTTCGCGCGTACACTACAGCATACTATACACTCTTTGTTTATAGGCGGCCGATACCTGTGTTAGTGTGTAAACCCGCAACGACGTCCCTATTCAGGCTATTGCTGGAGGCTAAGTAAGCCTTATTTATCGCTCATATCGAAGCTTAACTATTAATCATAATTATTAATCAATACGTTTTCGTATCAAAGGTATACAGTTTCAATCTAGATGCATTACCTTTACAAAAACTGCATACATGGTATTAATTAAGGTGACCAGTGCTTTACCTCGTAATTTCCAGTGATTACCATTCCCGCCATGATCATGATGATTTGCTTTCGAAGCGCAATGATGCATTATGGGATAGGGTTTCCAGTGAACTCGGCCCATTTCAAACTCGGTCCAAACTAACTCGGTCTATCATTAACTCGACCATGTCAACTCGGCCCATCACTTATCCAACTTGACCCATATTAATATGTCAATCATATTGTATGATGGAGAGTAGTAACATTCAAGCAATGTTACATTATAAGTCATTGCCAGAGATCAGCTTTTAAAGGAACTAGATGGACGATTGATCAACAAGTCACTGAAACCAACGTCTTCCACAGCACCAAACTTGTATTTTATACACAGATATGGTTCTTCTTTGTATCAAACATTTCTTCACAACTGGCCGACGAAATGTCACGATATTCTTGTCAAGCGCTCAGGGGTCATCATACTAATATTTTTCAGGAGGAGCGGCACTCTATGTCTAAAGTTAGAGTTTTTTGTACTCACATTCAAAACGACGTTTTAAGAGCTTTCGTATCGTTGGGCGTTTTTTCGCAAATGAATAAAAAAATTACCGTCTCGAGTAAGGATTGTTGGCTCAGAAAACCAAATGAGAACCGCAAAAAAAATATATTACAAGCGTCTTGACCTGTTGACAGATAAAATATCAACTTTGAACTCAGGGTTGCAAAAAATCGGATTTTAAAAAACAAATAAAAAAATCCGATTTCTTTTACTTAAATCAGATTTTTTAAATTTAAATCATTTTTTTTTTTAATTTAAAAAACAACAACATTCAAACATTTCCTAACACACAAAACTAATGAAGACCTTTTTATATTTTTTTATCTTTTAAAAATGAAAATCATTATTATGTTCACATATATATTATAGATCTATTTATAGTCCAGAAATATAGATAATCGGTTCAACAGCGTTGGTTTAACAGTTTTTATATGAACACAAGTTTTCATGTCTTGTCTGCTCCCAGTCTGTTCCTCAGTTCGAAATGTATTGTATCAAATGTAGAAAAAAATGCGTTCCACACCAGCACTAGATGAAACAGCGCCAAGCACCTGGCGACAAAGTGTTAACATGGAATTATCCAAACGCTTTTCTGTGATTCCCACCAAGTGAGGGGTGATACTGAATGAATTAACTCATCAGCAAACATGTGTGGCTTGAATGGGTCACTTTGACTACGGAATTGTATTATCGATGAAAGGCACGATGCATAATTCTGACTGCAGAATTCTAAAGCAGCATCAATTTCAGCACTAGGCAGACTTTTCCCCATGTAACGGGGATCAATGGAATTAGCGAGGTTAGTGCTTGTCCGTAGCAATGTTGAACTTTCCTTGCGACGTTCAGTGATTGTGATGCCTCCATGTCATGTGACAGTTCTTTCCAAACTTCGACAGCATCACTGATTTTGCAAGTGTCACTTTGAGCTTTGTCCAAAGCTACGGCGATGGGGTTCATGCGCTTCAGGTAGTCTTCTGCATTTCTTTTGATGCTAATGTCCTGCACTTTCTTCGATATTTTAGAGTAAATGTTGTCACTGTGATCATGACACACTTTTAGAATAGTAGACCAATTATCCAGATAAGATTGTAAACAATCAACAAGAGTATTCCACCGAACAAGTTTCTTGTCCCCAGCAGCTTTATACCAGGCAGCAGGAAGATGATGATTGCGGAAATATTTGACGATGAGTTGCTTAACATGGTGGCACCTCAGTTTACTATAAAAGTCACTTTCGAAGGAGAAAAAACCTTACCAGTTGCCTGGTTGGACTAAAACCTCCTCCTACTATAATGTCGCGGCCGGGAACCTCCGGCCTCCCGAACAGCATGGACTATGGTACGGAAGCCCCATGCTCTTATCCACTAGTCCATAGGGGCGGTCTGATCTGTCCTTGGTATATGTAGGGATCTTTCTGGAGAAGTGGAGTTATAATGTCTGGTAGGAATGTTGATTTCCTTATGAGCAATGCTGCTAGGTGGCAGTCTGGACGTTTGTGGTCTTCCGGGCGGAGATGACCTTTCAGTATTCTTTGGTGCTTCGGGTAGGCTGGGCAGTTCAGCAGATAATGTACCGGATCGTACACTTGTTGACAGTGCTGGCATAATGTTAGGGGTGACGGGCCGGTGAAGTTTCTTGTGTAAGCCCAGAAACGCAGTCTTCTGAGCTGGGTGTCGGCCAATCGTTAAAACTGTAAGTAACACGTCTTGTTATTAACAGTCTTTGTGTTCACTAACGCATGCGCTAATTTAATTGGCTGATTGTCATCCGACTGCTGGCAAATCAGGATCCATGGAATCGTCGTGAGTGCAATCAGGCGTGATGTACAATAAATCAAATGCCCACAATGGATTGGTCTTCGCAGGATATAGGTGAGGATTTATGTTTATAGAAACAGAGTGAGCTCCGGTGGCCTAGCGGTTAAGCACCCGGCACTTGGTGCCAACGGTCACAGGTTCGAACCCCGTAAGAGGTCGAAACTTTTCCAGGGATTAATTTCTCGGCTCACTACATCGTGGGTGGATGACCACGTTAAATGGCGCTGCCGTCTCCACTCAATTATTTAAAATAAAGGGGGACGTTAAAAAACCCTGATGTAAAACACTCTGGCAGTGACCACCCTCAGGGTATTTCGGCTCCATCTTTCCGTACTGCTCCCCTGTGAGTGGTGGAGGAGGAGGCTTCTCAACCACTCCAACATAGAGGCTGTGCTGATTAAGCGACAGCCTGGGGATTCTCCCCGAACAACAAAACCAAAACCATAGAAACAGCAGATGGAAACAGAAGGTGAAAACATCGATAACGCGACAGCGACAGCACGCAAGATTATGAGAAGTATCGGGGATGAAGGGCTCAAGGCGATCAATGCTAGTGGACTAACTAACTGACGACCAAAAGAAGATTCCGACAGAGTTAAGGAGGTTTTTTGAAAATACGTTGAAGGTAAACGTTAACTTTGGATACACCGTCTTCATCTCATGAAGTATCGACAACAAACAAACGAATCGTTGGATGCATTCGTGATAAGGGCACGTACACTGGCTCTGAAATGTTACTTCAGGGAAGAAGAGCTAATTATCGCTAGTACGCCACATGAAGAGTTTGAGAGCCAGAATTGTGGGAGAAACCACAACTCACGGAAATGCCTTGTGCATATTGAGTGCCGATTGTGCGGAAAAAAGAGGGCATTGGGCAAAATGCTGTCGAAAAGCTCACCCGCTTATAAAGAGAGATCCATCTGAAAAACAGTACCAAAGGAAGCTGTGGTAGATCTTTCCCTATGAATTTCTAGATATTGTTTTCGTCCCGAAAGATAACTATCGAACCATTCAATAGCGATGCCCCGACTCCCAATGTGGAGTAATTTGGTCAATACAATATCATGGCTTATGGTATCAAAAGCTTTATTAAGATCTAGAAAGACTGATATAGTTAAATTTTTAGATGATTTATCATTTTCTTCTGCTATTTGGTTGAGGAGGTGACTAATAGGGTGAATTGTGTTATGGCTGGATGAAAACCATATTGGTGCTGATAGAGTTGGCTGTGCGAATCTACGAAAGTTAACAGTTTTGTTGCCATAATTTTCTCATATTTTTTGGAGAACACATGCAGTATACTTACAGGATGATAATTTGTAAATCCATTCGATTTCTGGCTCTAAGTATTGGAATAACATTTGCTATTTTCATACTATTCGGTACAATCCCATTTGAAAGTGACAGATTTATAATACGTGTTAGCAGATTAACTGTATTAGGTAGTCATTGTTGATTGCATAACCTTTGTAGATAAGTTATTTTGATCAACGCTATTTTTTGTCTTGATTTGGTTCATAACATAACATGGAATACATCGGGTGGTGTTACTGGATCTAGAAAGAGGCTATGTTTGTTTGGTGTGCCTAAGTAATGTGTATATCTGTTAGTGGATTGAGGAACATTATCACTTAATTTACTGCTTATATTTGTAAAGAATTGGTTGAACTTAAACGCAATTTGCTGTTTATTCTTTATAGTGGTATTTTTATGGACGAATTCTTCAGATAAATATTTAAGGGTAACGTAGTCAGGGTCAGACTGTCGCTGGTACCAAGGCCGTCTGGGAACGGCGAGCCCATGGTGATTTATTATCTAGAGGTGTCAAAGGATCCGGATCGCAATTAATCTGTTTGATGCACAGGAATCCAGAAAGCAAAGGAATCCAGAAAAGTACAACAGCCTGATCCTACAAAAGGTGTAGGTCCAAATCGGTTGCGATACGAAAACGGCCGCACTATGACCAATACGGCCGCCTCCATAAACTATTAGAGGCAGATGTTATTTTTGGTCTACCTAAGACGTGTTGTTACTATCAAAATGTGTGAACGTGTGTAATTGAACAGAACGGTAAATGAGGCCACGCAAAGAATGACCATAGAAGCCACATCAAAGGAAAACGATTACAGGAAACAATGTGTTAATTACTTCCACAGCTGGTACACTTGGAACTACTAGACCTCTAATAAACTACTCCAAACAGCATTACGGAAACGAACGCACAGCAGCAGACAACCTGAAGCGGCCGTCGTTACCTATCGTCACACAGTGGGTCAAAACGGCCTGGGATTAAATGGGATCAGTATTGTCCAGGTTAATTTCACATTGTTTTTGGCGTATGTTTATTTGCTCCTCACAGTAAGATGTCTTAGCATGTTGTGTGGACATGTAGCTTGAAATACAGGTGTAAAGTCAGTATTTTTGAGTAAAAGATTAAAGTTTTTTTTTAAATATTTTTTGAGAGATTGCCAAGTGGAATATATTGTTCATGAAGCGTTTTTTTTTTTCATTCAAATACACGCATACCAGTAGTGATTCAGACTGGATAGATATACAACTTACAAGCTTGTTTCAGATATAGACTAGTATTTTCAATAGGTTTTTGGGGTCTACTGACACTTCTCAATCATCACATAAAGCACAACTCACCCTTGTTTTGGACCTTCAAATTTGGCGCCAAAAAGGAAAATATATGGCAAAACTGCACGTGAGTTCTGACGATGTATTTACGTCATCGATCAGATGATTACACATAAATGTAAAACCACAATGAACCTTTCTAAATCAATATTTATGAATAAATAAAAAAGCTATGTGAGCAGATATCGTCCGGGATTCCTCCAACCCCCACCGTCAGGCGTATCTCCCCTAATGATAGTTAGCTTTCGTTCATCCATCTTGTGGTGAATATGATAATGTGTGGAACCGTTTGAAGTGAAAAATGCGAACCACAAAATATGTTGCACGTTATAAAATTTGTTGTTTCATTTAAGGTCATTCAGTACGATAAGGAAAACATCAATCCACCAGTATTGCTTGCTATTGTTGTACACAAAACAACTGATTTGTCGAAAGATTTTTAACAAGGACGTTGTTGCGTAGCCGAGCATCGGAACCGTGTCCGTTGGCGTTAATGTTCCTAGCACTCAATGCGCATGCGCCAAATGTGCGTTTTTCTAGTGTTTGGACGCGGAACCGTTTGTGCTGGTGTAAAAGAACCGAGCACTGAACGCGCAAGCGACTATATTTTCTTGTTTCGGATGCAGATATAAAAAGTTCCGAGCCAACGTGTTAGAATCAAGTCAATATAGTTGGACAGATGTGATATCATCGATCTCCTTTATTCTTGTTTGAACATCTTCAAAGATGTCGAAAGCATCAACCTAACTTTAGTTCAAATAAAAGTGTATTATGCTCACCCACCACATTTAAAAAAAGATAACAGGTTCGGGAGTTAGCGCATGCGCATTGAGTGCTTGGACCTTTAGCGCTAGCGAACACGGCTCCGATGCTCGGCTACGCTACAACTTCGTTTTAACAAATATTCCTCACTCCGCAGATAATCTTATCTGCATGTGGTTTAAACGTCGTTCGATAATATAAAGTCACCGTGCATAATTGCCCCCACAAGCAAGCCAATTCGTCCCATATACACACACAGTGAAGAAAGCGCAAGTACACCGATATTTCAATGTCCGAAAAGGACTTGATATTACCGAACTTTAGAGATGTGCATTGTGCAGGACGTCGAAGGAGAACACCAATCAAATGACAAATACAAGCAGAATTTAAGCATGAAAAGATAGTTGAATTGTATTTTTCATTTCTTCCCAATTCCATACGGCGGTTTTGGAGTCATACGGTCGAGTAACCCCCAACATAATTATTTTTAAGACTGACCTTATCTATATTTGTTTGATGGCGATGTGATTTATTTTTATGCACATTTAAGTGTGTACCATTATTCCCTTTTATTATTGAAAAATTCCAAAATGTTAGGAGACGCCAGCAATAACAATGCCAGATGTAGCATTTATTTCTAATTTGTTCGTATATATATATATATATATATATATATATATATATATATATATATATATATATGATCTATAAGGTAGTTGAATGGGAAGTTAGCCTCGTCGGCTTAACAATCAAAGGTAAAAACCATCGGACGAACATATTTTCTAAGTAAATTCTGGTATTGCGGTGATCAGAAAATGTTATCAAGTCAATATTCATATCTCCCATAATATTGTTCATATTATGGGAGAAAATACCGACATCGTCATGTGGAAATGAATTTGGTATGTAAATTGTTCCAATTATTATCTGTTTCTTATTGAAAGTTAATTCGATAAATTTAGACTCGAATACGTGGGATACGAATATCGAAAGATCAGACCGGACTTTATATTTATGGATATCTTTAACGTATATGCCAATAGCACCTTTGCTGTTGGGTGAATCATTTCTTGTAGTAAATTCGAGGGGATAATAACCAGGTAGCGAGCATTCTCCATGAGACATACCAACTAATTCAGTAACGCCAATTACGTCAAATCTGTTGCGATCTCCTCCCATTTCATGAATAAGCTTATAAAATAAATCCCAGTGCGCTCGAAGCCCTCGACAATTTAGGCAGAAGACTGAACATTCTTCTTTAGTTTGGGAGAAAACATTATTCACGGCATGTGGTTCGTAATATAGACATGTATTATTGCAAAGATCAAATGGGGAATCAGATCTATCATCAGAAAAAGGTTCGTTTTGGAATAATTATTGCAGATCATATATAATTTGCGTGTTGATATGTTCAAAACTAACGTCATCCGCCATAGCCGTGGCTTATAGTTTCCACAAATGCCACAACGTGTGCCGGCCCCCACACGGTCATACCTGTACAGATAATAACAAGCAAATAGTACATATACATAATACAAGTTGAAAACATAGTAATAATACAAGTATATAAATACAGGTGCACAAAATACAATAGTTGGGTGATTTCAATAATTAAACATAAACTTGGAACCATGTTGTGTAATTGTGGTTAACGGTTCGTGGTTGTGTTGTTGTAGATCTGTGCAGCTCTTGGAATTTACATTTTATGGTAATCGGCAATAATGAGCGAAGCACGGGTACTAAACATTTCTATTGTTTGCGCCACGCTCGAGCAGACATATTTACTACAGATCAGAGTACAGTATATTATTCACTCAGCGGCACTATGTGAACTCCCATAGTGCCGCTGAGTGAATTATAGAGGCAATATTTGACTGTATTATATTAAATCATATTATATCATATCATACTATACCATATCATATCACATCATATTATATAATATTATATTACATTATATTATAGTATATGTCTCATACATTATTCTCACAATTTAGCTACCTATTAATAGCTGTTGATATATACAATTTAATACAAAATACCATGCCTCCAAGCATGTACAGACGCTACTGACAAGGATATACAAAAGAGTTCTGGACATATTTGTAAAATACATTTACCAAACATAAAGCTCGTCCGATGGAAAGAAACAATACATTCCTGGCGGCCTCAATAATGTGGTCAAAGTGCGTGCCACCATACCAATGGGTGACACAAATCATGTTGTTTATAGTATCTTTCTCTTTCATCAAATTAAGTAATTTTCGACCAGCACCAATCTCGCCATTATCACAATAGTGTTCAAATATGTTTCCATTTGATGTTCGGAGTCTGTATGTATATGTATTGTTGGCAGCACGAGCACAGCGCAAGTCACTGTATACAGCATGAAGTCCTGGCGTTACATCATCCGTACTGGTGATCGGGATCATGGACCCCTGGAAAGCACCTCCCTTGTAATTTTTCGGTGGAGCTCGTACTACGTGTATCGAAGTAGCTAGGTCCGTGGTATCGAGATTTATGTCATTAACAGTAACTTGCTGGGCTTCGTGGATCTTATCCATTTTACTGGTCGGATTTGCCCAAGTTTTTTTTGGTACATGGGAATCATTTGCTTTCGTCGTTTGGATAGTTCGCGGGGCATCTGGATGTTAACATTGAATGGTTTACCCTTCAAGTTGTATACATGGAACCACACTATCCTATTGCCTACATCATTCATTTTTACGACGATTGCCCCAGGGTAGCTGCCTTTCGCGCCCATTCTATGAACCCTAATTATGACAATAAGATGTGCACTATCAATGAGAAGTTTGTTTTGTGGGAATTCTAATATGGCGCTTTTTTTCTAGTTATTATCTTCATATCTAACTTCGGGAATGTTGGTGAAAACTAGATTGTCCCTCATGGATCGCGTGGTATGTTGTAAGGATATAAAAAAGGGTTAAAGAAACATATAGTGCATGAATGGAATTGAGTGGGCCCTAGCGGTCTGGGGGTTCATGCGTTGAAAGCCCCCTGTAGAAATGATTCTGTGAGAAACAATTTGAGATACACATATACTCGCGTATAAGTCGCACTCGCGTATAAGACGCACCTGTTTTTAGGACCAATAAATTCCCCTGGAGTCGAACCCGTGTATAAGACACACTAAAATCAGCAATATTGATTCAAATCAAAAAATCATCACTCGCTTCACTGAACATCTGTTCATGTCATCATACATGTCGTCCCCTTCTTCGTCGGAGTCAGTGTCGGATTTGCCATACTGTTCAGACCACGATACATTATCTTCCGTGCCATCTAAATCATTGCTGAAAGAGCGCTTCTTGAATGAATTGGTAATGATGGTGGGGTCGATTTAATCCTAGGCCATTTTAATCTACGGCGTGACGATAGGTAACGACTGCTGCTTCAGGTTGCATGCTGCCGTGCCTTCAGTAATGCTGTTTGAAGTAGTGTATTAGTAGTTACGATATGCCAGCTTTGGAAGTAATTAACACATTGTTTACTGTAATCGTTTTCCTTTGATGTGGCTTCTATAGTCATTCTTTACGTAGCCTCATTTACCGTTCCGTTCAATTACACACGCTCACATATCTTGATATTAATGACAATTCTTTGTGAACACGTCACTAATTAGAGCATTAGGTTAAATAATGATGGCCGTTATCACGATTAAATTTGGATTCGAAAGACAACAGAAAAATACCTTATACATTTGTTTATTGTTCATGTTTTCATTATTAATGTTGGAAAACCATATTATTATATTTCCCCCTAAATACTGCTAAATATTACCTTCCCTTTTAGTATGATCCGCATATAAGACATACTTAATTTTGGCATCGATTTCAGAGTATAAAAGTGCGACTTATACGCGAGTATATATGGTATATTTCAATCTCTTGGCAACACAAGAAGATATTATTTGTATTTTGTATTGTTTCGTAATTCAGCTGCTGAGCCATAATGTCATAGATATAATTTACCTTTCTTAACTCATAAGTTTTTAAAATTTTAAGTATTTACAGTCTTTGTACCATTTCATCCACTGTCATTTTCATATTCATATTCACTGTCCAATCCATCGTCTTTGCCATTTTCATAATCTATTTCTAAGTTTGGGATTACATCCTCCTCTTCCCCCTCTTCATCATGTGTCTCCTCTGCATCTTCCTCAGCTCCACTTATGTGTTCATCTACACTCTTACTAAGTTCTTCATTATCTCTCCATAAATTCACCACCAGCCACTGGTAGTTCAACTGTCTGAAGTCTAGTCCTCTTTAGTCACTATCCATGAATCGAGGTCTCCTCTTACATTTGCTGCCCTTTAAGCATTCTTGGATTGCAGGATCTGGGCTAAACTTATCAAAAGCTGGACATGTCAGATGAATGGTCATCAGATCAGTTAGTGCCGTATTTTAAAATCATTTAAGAGATTAAGCAACTGATAAAGAACCTGGATTAACCTAGTTACATTTCTGATATTACATAGGTGTATTAGATTATAAATAGAGCTAGTTCATAAATAAACAAAAAATAAATAAATGTAATTCATACTGTATGGTTCATATTTATGTTGGGCTGCTTCAGCTTGCCTTCCATACAAATTTGACTTTATCATGTCCCATTCTGTCATAGCATCATCAATCTTAACATCACTGTTTTTACATATGTCATTGAAGTGGGTTTTAATAACCTCAACATTTTTCTTTCCAAAATCAATCCTCTCACTGTTTTATGATGGCCAAGCAGTAAAGTCTACAATTCTTGTGGCTTCCACAACGTCCTGTTTGTTGGTGTCATCAAACCTGACTTTAAACTGACAATGGTTAAATAAAACGTCGCATACACGTACGCACGTACGGGGAGTTTCTCTCAGGGCAGCATTAAATATCCTTATATGAAATCATCGTGGGTTTTCGGAATTATTCTACCTTTGGTCAGGCTCAAATGCTGTCAATCATAAGTTGTTTGTGGTGGCACCACTTTCTGTATGTGTGACGTATGGGTGTGTTCACGAGCAGGCGATAAATAACAATAATTGACGATTCTGTTGTTTAATCAATCACCTCATTGACCTGAAAAAGGCGGAAACTGTCTGACATCACTGTTAATACCCATCAACCATTGCTCACGAGGATTCTTGCATGGACCCTGTGTTACATATGCCCACTAAGCAAGCATGCATATACTGTTGCATAATTAATTATCCACATAGCTGCCAGCTCAAAGTGATCCATGAAATACAAAAGTTATTGCAACGTTTCTAGTCACACAATTTTGTTATATATTATATGCCAGAAACAAGTGACGGAGTAACCAACCAAAAGTAATTCTCATTTCATAAAACTGAAAAGGATATTAGCCACCAAAGAATTATATGTTATTTATTTGTCAACATTCCAGTATAGTATCAAAAAGATTAACACAATGCTTGCATATGCACATAGCTATAAGTTAGATATCTTACCAATTCCAGTGTGATTTGAAGGTTCGTTTGCGCTTCGTTGTTTTTGTATTCCGGTTGAGATCTAGTTGATGGTTTGTCAACTTTAAATTTCGGTACACTTGGCTCCTTCACGCCTTTTACAACTCGCCACATTTTTAGCAAACACACATACTGGGAAAACACGACAACAGTTGAAAGACAAAAACGCAGGTCGAGTACTATGTTGGGGACAGCTGGAGGATCGAAGACATGAAATGCTTCAAGGATTTCTAGGCTCCCTGGAAACCTATCATTTATGTTCTGTATCAGTGCATTTGTGAATCATGTCAGCGATCCTGAGGGCGGTTTATAAACTGATTTTATTGAACAATAGAAACCATGCCTGCATGACACCACAGCGCTAGAATACTAGTTCCTTTCCTCTGGACCGCGATAACTGGCCTGTATCCAGGGCAGTGCTTGTGTCAGTTCATTGGATAGTTTAAAAGTCTGGATGCTGATTGGCTTTTGTGTCTGTTCTGTATTCAAATAGGACTTTTTTGCAGTTATAGTCATCAAAATAATGAAGAATTTATATTAAAGTGGCATTCTCCCATTTGAAGCCTAAATATTAAATAAAATTTTGAAATATTGTTTAGGTCATAATTATATGTTGTAAGAAACTATTTCTTGTTTGCAGGATGTTTCTCATGTATACTGTCCTCCACATAATCACCTAAATACATGTACATAGGTAACGCCATTTATGGCATGTAGATGAAACGTAAGATCACTGATGGGGTCCACTTGAGATTTTAAGCCTGCTGGTTCTATGCTAAGGAACCTGTTTGGTTCTCATGTACCAAGTGATTTATTACTTTTAGAGGACGCTCAAAGTATGTAAATAAAAAAATTCTTTGGTTCATTGGCAGCATGCTGTTTTAACCACATCATCCAAACAGTGTTGAACAAATAAGTAACCAATATTCTATTACAAATTACAAATTGGTTATTTATATAGCGCCAATTTAACCTACACAATGGTTATCAAAGGAATGCTGCGTGCGATATCCCAAATTGATTGTTCAGAACGTGTAATAGGATGTTGTGATCTACTATGTTGAATGCCGCACTCAGATCGAAGGCAATAATGGCTGTGATACGTTGTTTTCCATTGACCACAGAATATCATTTTGAAGCTTTACTAAAGCTGTTTCACAACTAAACTTGGTTCTATAGGCTGATTGATAGTCAGAGAGTAGTTTATTAGCATCACAGTGAGCAGTGGACTGTCGCAGCATGCTTCTTTCTACAACCTTAGACACAAAAGGTAGATTACTTACAGGTATGTAATTTGTTTGTGATTAGTTCCAGTCCTTGTTTTTTTAAGCAATGGTCGAACAATTGCTGAGTAGATCCTGTTGGTGTGATCAATAGAGGTAAATTTCTTGTAATGTTCTTGTATTTCACCTTGATGGTGACGTCACTCATTGGATGCACATTATCATGTGTATATGTACTGAGAGTTACCTTTGTAGGCCTCAACCGTAGATGTTGTAAATGATCATCATAAAACTTCCTTGGCGTTAAGGATAATGCACAATGAGTATCTAGAGGCATGAGAACGTCATGATCCTCTATGGAAAGTGGCACACGAATGCACTTATCAATGTATTCCACATGTCCCTTGGCATTCAGTTCACTAGGTTCATAGTAGTGCTAGCAGTAGCACATATACATTTTTTTTGCACACTGAAGAAATATGTCCCTTTTTTGAACACATGTAGTATAATAGTGGCAACAAATGGAACTATAGTAGTTAGTATTTGGAAGTAGTTTCCCGGGGCTGATCGAGATGTAGTTTGCAAACTTCCTTAGAATTATACAAAGAGGTGTATCTAACGGGTAACAGTGTCTGCAATTCCCACAAATATGTATATTCTGTAAATAAATATATTCTGGTATTTTCAGGATAAGTGTGCAATTATAGCATCTTTAAGATGTAAATGCGAAGCAATACATGCATTAAATTATCATCAATTATACGTAATTAATTATATAAGTAGAATTAGATTAAGAAACATTACTTTTTGTGTGGATACATCAGTCACTACAGGCCATCTGAGCCATGATCTCTGTGCAACCAATCGCATTAGTAAGTTCAATTCTAGTTAAATTATTATTATGAGAGGCTAACAATGTAAGTATCAGAATTGATAATTCTTTAGGCTGGCTATAGTTTTCACAATCATGCCCCCCCCCCCCGGGGAGGGAGGTCTGGTACTAGCTACTAAGATTTATTTAAGTACTTCAGTTTATATAACTAACCAACCTTTTGCAAAAGTAGCTATCAATTTCGGCAGATCTCGATGTTCATTTTCCACGCTGCATTTTGCTGCTGATCCTTCGTGTAAATCTATTCTCAGAAAAAGAACCGCGCGTTCACCTACACAGATACGCCACTTATTGCGTCATAAATGACAGGTCATTATCTATAAACTGTGTTTGGGGGAAGGGACATTGCAATATCATACTTTATCATGTGTTCCTTTTCATAAGACATAGGTTCGGAATGTATGAATGTCGGACGTGTGCGGTAGGCGTGGGATCAAGACCCTTAAAAGTTTACATGGGCGAGCACATGATCCCTGTGACCCCCCCCCCCCCCGAGATGTAAATAATCTTTGTAACAGAATGTTAACATTTCCACTCACTGTAAACAAGACCGCCGAGACTACCCGATTGCCGTTTAATATCCAAAGTGATCACACTCACACATTTGTCTGCATTTGGACAGGTATGACCAAATGACGGCACATCCTTCCTCTTTCATCCCACAGGTTTTCAGTTTGGCAATGCTCAGCTGATGTGGCAAGCAGTCAAAACCCTTACTAAGATCCATGAGCATGGCTCCGACATATTTGTTGTTCACATATTTGTTGTTCACTATCTTCCCCACAGTACTAGCACATTTCTCCATATTATTCCCTATGTTTCTAATGCTGGAGTGATCCTCAAAATGTTTTTCACACTTTGATACAAACTCCCTATTGGAGGAGTCGCACTGATACGGGTTGATGTTAACCCCTATCTCAGAAGCCAAAATTGGTGGTTCAAGCGGTAATGCCATCCTTCTACGTCATTGTTATATTTTGCTGAGAAACAGACCAATCACCTAGCGTGAAAACGGTGCCCTCAATCCACTGTGGTCGGACGGATGCTATTATATCTTTGAGGGCGGGGACTGTCAATGTATCGCACCTAAACGACATGCTTCTCTATAAGCAGTCATAGTAACACCCGTGTCACATGTCCTGTGCTGCTATCGGTTACAGCTATCGCATTCCACTGCTTCCTGATGTTGGAAAGTCTGATTTGGGCAATGCCTTATATAGTATTCTGCTGGCGTATCAATTGCTATACAGCTGAAGCTATGTATCTGTTATCCAATTATACAAGCTGTAATCCATTTTGTTTGCAATCTAGGGCACTGCCTTATTTTTTAATAGTTACTCTAGGAACTGTTAATTGCTAAGTAGAAAGCTACCCAATTGCTTTGATAACTTCTCCAACGATTGACTGGACATATTGATTATATGCTCACAGCTAATTGCAAGTTTATAAAATTCCAGTTTTCTACAAATATTTGTCTGCATATATAACTCAATCATGCTCAAATTAATAAGCAGGTGGTAACACCGGGCGCGGATCCGCCGCCTGGTGCTGCCCCCTGTCATTCACAAATATTATTTTTGAAAATTTGACACAAAATATAGATCATTCGATTGCTTTTAGATCATGGACAAACGTCACGATGTTTGAGAACTTTTGAGGCCATTTATCATGGTGAAGAAGCTCCTCTGGTGAAGTTGTTATCCCTAAGGACAGTGTCTATAATGCTATACCAGTTTTTGTTGAACAGGCACATCTAAACTAGATGCATAAGCCACCTTCTGCAGAATATCTATGCGCCTTAGTCGCTCATCAGCCAATATACCTTGACTTTCTGTCATAATGCTCTCAAGTTATGAAAAAACTACTGATAATTTTTCAAGGATGTTATGCTCTGTCATGTTGGCATTAGTAAAATTTAAGATCTACTAGCCCAACAAATTTTGACTTTATTGGAGCACATGTGTCGATATGTTGTGCATTTGGAGCAATTCAATCCAAAAATGTGTAGATCCACCAGACAAACTTTCTGCCTAAGATCCAGAACATATATAGATAGATAGATTTTATTCAGTTTACATAACCAGTATACAAGAAATTACAATACCAAAAACATTTATGATACAATGTGAACTGAGGGACCAGGATAGCTATTGCTGTCTTTCTCTAGGCCCCTCCCTCAGAAGATAGACATGACCAAAATTAACACTGTAACAATACAACCAGCAGAAAAGAAAGAGTTAAACCTCAGTTTTCAAAAATAATGGTAAGAGGATATAAGAGCATTTAATCAATTCTGACAGACTTTGCAATGAGTGTTAACACGCATTACATTACTTGCATAGTGAACTTTAAACTGCACAACACCTCTATTTGTTCCATTTTTGGGGAAATTCAAAATTCAAGGTAATTTTCTAGCAAAAGTGGAGTCGCACCTTTGAATATACAGCTCATTTGATAGCCTGGTTGTGAGTATATCCTGGATCTCATGATTAAAACTAAACATCTTACCAAAAGATAAATATTTCAGAATTAATTATACTTGTATAAGTATATTATACATATCCTTAGGTGGCTCTTTTTTCCGGACAGGTTTATGGTGGCAATTGGTTGTTAAAATAATGATTTTCAGAGTGGTTATATTATCTAGTTATGTACATTGATTAGAGATTATAATGCATTTTAATGGCATGCAAATTCACCATTTATCGTTCACTACGTCTTCACCCGGGTACACGCCTATTTATTATTTCGTTTTATGTATTACCTTTCAATCATCTGATGTTTTCCCCCAGATAATTTGGCTTCCCTGTTTCTCAGCTCATTCTTCGAACTTGGTATGGTCATCTTTGCATAATTTGGACGAGGATTATTGCAATTATCGGATGACATATTACAGCTGTTTGAGATCTAGCAGAGAATTTGCAAAGAGATTAGGCAGGCCCAGTAATCCGTGCTGCCACCTTGCGGATAATCAGATGACCTCCATAAAGCTCCTCATTGTATTCCTGGCAGATGGTTTGAAACAAGAACAAATGTGCTTAGTGAATTGAAGAATTGGAGTAGTACTCCTGAGCTGCCAGATAACGGATTTTCTGTTCAATTTCAGGCATGAGAATCAAAAACATTGACGCCAGTTCAATCTGTTGTAGTTGATAATGAAATGGTTTCTTCACCAATAGTAACCAATACAGAACATGACATAGCCAAAGCATTAGTAACAGCATTGTAAATTATCAGGTGCTCCCATAAAAGGTTGTGAATCTTGTTGCCTAGTACATGCTGCCATAGAGTGATACTGTGTTTGGCAAGTCATCATGTCCAAGATATTGAGTATAATTACCGTCAAATGATGCATTAGCAATTGAGGAATAAAGCAAATCACCCTGGAGAACAACTTCAGAAGCGAAATTATCTTGTTTTAGAGCAAATTGGCTAAACACTAAGAACAAAAATGGAATGGATGTGGCTCCCCTATTATCAATATTGGCTTGGTGATTGTCTTGGAGTTGGACCCAGGTTGCAATAAGTAGTAAAACTGGTCAACACAGAAACATCAAAACCAGAACATTAAAATGACAGCAGTATAAACTGAACTGCACCAGTAATGGATGAGTGTGAGTTCAAGAAGACTCAAATGAAAAACATTGTATCATGTCCGCTAAGAGGTGGAATTTGAACTGTGATCACACTTAAAAAATCAACTATTACTTAGTAGTTCTAAACTACCAAATTACACCTGATTAGCATTGATGGTGATGATGGGATAACACAAAAGAATTCTAGATCTAAGGGCCGATGGGAAATATGAAAGAAATGTTCCACCTTAGCAAAGGGTACCAGTCTGTGCAAGTGTGCTAGGTAGACAAGGCCCAGTGAACCATGCAGGTTGAAAGAAATAACTTGAGTCTTTGTTATGAAATGTGAGGAAAATGGTATAATTTCGGTTTAGATCGTTTACGCATAACACATTTACTAGTTCGGCACTATTTGTATAGTGTGTTTTTTGTTTTGTCTCCTCCGCCTCTCGGAATATCCTGACTTGGTACTAATTGTTTTAGGAAGTTTGACAGATAAACATTGAAATTATAATAATAAAAACATTACATACCATAGTTTATGGCCTCTATATCGCAATTAAAAACTCCGATAAATTATAACTTCCAACTTGAGTTCCGGTAATTTGGCACACAACAATAGCCTTCTGAAAAGTACCAAGATCGGTTGGCATTTAGGTCTATATAGGGATAATCCCCCCCCCCCCCGGCATCGTGAGCTTGTTGTCCAGGAGAGAACCATAACACACCATCACTAAACAAAGCTACCACAGAGTCAACACACATCAGAGAGACATGAACACAGCACAAACAAGCAGTGGACACCACCAAATCACGCACTTTCCTTCAGGCCACCCACAAGACAAACCCAATCAAACCTCGCCGCCCGTCTGCCTGACGTGGCCTCCATATACACAGCAGAACTTAGAGCTATTTACCTTGTACTCCATCATGGTATTAGCTCTACTGGAGACAAATTTATTATATGTATGGATTCTTTGTCCTGTCTACAGGCCATTGAAAACCTAGAAATAGAAAATCCACTTGTCCTCAGTATTTTAGAACTACATTCCACCTTTAAAACTCTAAAAAAGGATGTAGTATTCTGCTGGGTACCGAGCCATGTCGGTATTCGTGGCAATGAACTCGCCGATAAGGCTGCCAAAACTGCTCTAAAAGGTCGGAAGATCAACATTCCATTACCGTTCACTGACTTCCGACCTATCATAAAGCAATACGTTAGAAAGCAGTGGTCAGATTTCTGGTCACTGCAATCTGAAAACAAATTGCATGCAGTGCAGCCTGCATTAGGATGTTCGATGTGGTCCTGTCGGGAAAGGCGTCGTGAGGAAATTGTGCTCTGCCATTTACGGATCGGGCATTCTTTCCTCACCCACAGATACCTCTTGGCTGGAGAAGATCCACCAGAGTGTATCTCCTGCCAAGAACGCCTGACAGTCGATCACATCCTCCTTCATTGCTCGGAATACCACCACATCAGAGTAAACTACTACCATGCAGAGACTCGGAAAGAGCTGATGAACAATATTACCCCGGACATAATTTTAAATTTCCTAAGAGAAGCTGGTCTTTTCTTTTTAATATAAATTGGTAACGTCTAGTCATCATCATTCCAAAGATAAATTGGTCTTCTTATTAATACTAGTTATTTTAAGTTAGAACATCTAGTCAATGTTATAACCCTACCTTTTATTTCCTTTGTAGAAGCAGGTCTTCTCTTTTAACAGAAATCTACTTAATTACCTCTAGTCAAAACTAGTCATTATCTTCTATATTTCACGTTATTTACCCTGTTGGACCATTAAGAATCTGATTTTATCTTTTTAACAAGTTTATACACCTATACACCTATGTATATTTACCATTTATACTTAACAATTTACATCCTAGCTTATACAAACATTTTATCAATGCTAGTAATCCAGCTTTTTAACCTTTTATAAAGATTCGTTAAAACGGTTTTATTTCCAAACGTTCTAGGACACTGAATGGCCTAAATTTTGCCGATGTGTCGTTAAACAACATTCATCCATCCATTTAGGAGCTTTTATTATGTACAAACTCTTTATTTCATATTATGTTGTGTTTTTCAATTAAAATATTATTTCTATTCAAGATTTATTGATCTCATAAAAGTTTTTGTTGATCTAATCATACAATTTAAATGATTGTTATACCATTGTCTATTAAACTCTTTTTGTTCCCGGGAGCTTTCGTATCTATTTGCCATACTTTCTCAAGCACCCAATCCCAGAGGGCTCCATTCGTCTGGTTTTCATTTGTTGTCTGTTCCCAGTGTTAAAACATATGCTGGCATTCGTGTTTTTCAGTTGTTATCCCCTACTCTTTGCAACTCACTTCTTGAACATTTAAAGTCATCAAATAACATTGTTTCTTTTCGTCACCATTTGAAAACTGATCTTTTCAGACTTATCCCGCCAAAGTTTCTTAAGTTTCCACTGCATCCGATCATTTGTTGATGAATTTTACAATATATATTGGCTATGAGATTCCTCAACCCATGTACTACGTACGCTACTGGCATCGATTCTTGGCGCTATAGAAGTTTATAATTATTGTTAATTATTATAGAAGGGTCTTATTTGGAAATATATTTTATGGTGACTCCTATTTTATTTACAAACAAGTTAAGTCTTAAGTTTTGAAGTACAGGAAGACCTCTGTAAATGGACTATCCAAGAGACTGGTCAAAAGTGGTCAGTTTAAGGAGGTGGTCACTTTATAAAAATATATATCGTGTGCCAGAAAAGAATATGTATACACATGATGATTTATCAGTTTATTGATGCCATGATTATGAAAGGAAAATGTTTTGAAACACTGCTTCAGATGTTGCTGCTATTATAAGTCATTCAAACAGGAATTTTAGATTAACTCGTGTTGTTTTTACATGGTTAAGTCGAAGCTTTTCACACAGCCAGCAATCGTGCACGGCTTCTTTGTGATACTGTAGTTTTAATTATAGCGCCAAACGACCCTGATTGGCCAGCAGTCGCATGAAAAACAGTCAATTAAATTAACGCATGAGTTAGTAAACATAAGCAAGACTACACGTTGCCCCGGTTGACATACGGGATGACACGCGTTGACATTAGACAGAGATCAAAGGAGTTGGGAGTGGTCGAGTTAGAGAAAAATACAATGTTAAAACATAGCAATAATTTAAGAGTCAAGTAACAGAGGTGGTCGGAGTTGGAGTTTATGCTGTATTTGATATTGCTGAAGCTAGTGGTGTCGGTTATGTTTGTGTCTTTTACACCCATACTAAGTTACTGAAACAAGTTAAGGAGATGGATTGCACAATGACTTGAATGCATTATTGTCAATTTAAATTGTGATAGGATGAGGTGGTTGTTGATCGAGAGGTGATGAAAGCAGAGATGTGTGATTTAAATCATTATTTGAAATGATGATTTATATCACCGCAAAAAAATAAAAAAATAAATATTTTATGTATTATTTTGTTTAATTGATTTTGTTGTGACTAGTTTGATTTTTAATATGACCTAATCCCATATGTTCAAGCGGCCGGTCAACTTGAAACAAGAATTATGATTAAAAAAAACAGCAAGGAACATTTTATCTATGTCTGGAATGGCAAGGGCTGTCCTGATTTATTCAGAAAATGTATATTTAATTATCCAAATCCAACCATCCGATGGCTCAAACATCCACAGAAAAATGTAATCAGCACGAGAAAAGGGCAAAATCAGACATGGCCTTCGCTGTCATGATCGTGTTCCTAGGCATATAAAATATTGTTTTCTCAGTGTAATGACATACTAGACATAATTAATTTGTTCAGCACATTCTATTGATTAACTTGTGTACTTACATGAAAGGTGTCGAGTTGATTTGAACGATAAAGAAGAAAGTTTTGTTGAGCTATGATTTCCCCCAGGGCCAGCTTATGGGGCGATCATCAGCGACTACTTGTTTATACACAACGGTAATTGCAAAAACGGTGCTGCCACCTGTTCACCAAGTGGGGAAATACTCGATCTCTCAAGGGAGCTATTAG